>OVAX01000354.1:0-87787 GCA_900406405.1 Lepidium africanum | reverse complement strand
GGAGTTTCAAATTTGAATTTTGGTTACAATATCTCCTGATTTTCAGTTATCAAAATTCGAATGTTGAATCAAATATTGTGAGCAAGCCTTCGGATGTCTTGGATTCTCGTGAGTTGCAGGTTACTACACAGGTTCAACCCGCGGACTAGCCCGTTTAGCCCGCGGGTTCTGGCGGGGCGGGTTCGGGTATAGTTCTATGAGCCCGCGGTTCATGCGGGACGGGTTCGACCAATATGGATTTTCGGCGGGTTGGTCGCGGGGCGGGTTGTGGCGGACCGGGTTGGTGCGGGTCCCACCCCTAGATTAAACTATTCGAAATTACTAAAATACAAAATTTAGAGTTTTATTTATGTTAGCCTGTGATTTGGCCGCTAAAATTTATAGAGCACAACGGATCCAACCCGTCAAACTGCAAATGTTAAATCTAAAATCTTAAACCGTCCATTACATAGCGGGTCGGATTATAGCCCACGGATTTAAGTCGTAACTGAGAGCTCTACATTTGAGTTTATGACTTACTTATGTCTCCTGTCTTTTTAGCGGATTTACGGTTTTGTTGAAAAAATTAGTTAACCAGATCATCCTGGCTCGGACGAGACTTGGACCAAAACTTCTGCATCAAACCGAACAATCCCGGTTTAGTATCATCAGTTCATAGAACCGTCTTCTTCAGTCCCCTGGGACTGTGGTTTTGTGATTTGCAGAAAGAATCAGAGAAACATGGCTTCAACTAGGTCTAAATTTCTGTGCTCCATCTTCAGAATTTTGATTTCACCTAAAGCTAGACTCTCTCTCCCAAGCCCTAATTTAATTTCATCGTGTTTCTATACTTGTTCTTCACTTCTTCAGGCTCCAATCAAAGGTTCCATCATATCGAGGTAACTTTCCATCATGCTGGAATCTACGAGAGAAAATTCTGATTTTTTTTTTTTTTGTGAATTTATTTTAATCTGATGCAAAGTTCCGATTTAGAATCGAATCCAGAAGTATTCTGCCGCAGCAAGAACTGAGCATCCATCGACGATTTCGTAGTCTCATTGCTTCCACTTGTCAAGGTACTTCTGTTTCTCTGTAACCGTTATGCTTGTCAATGGTCCAAGAATGGTTCCATTAACTCTGCAAATTTGTTCTAATTGAGAGCTTTTATCTTCAATCAAAGTGTAGGTCGATACGTATACGTTTCCATGAGTAAACCTTATTCAACCACAGTGCCAACACGTTCACTTAGAAGGAGAATCAGTAATAGAAAGAAATCAATGACAAAACCAGTACTCAACGAATCCAAGTTTCACGAAACGATTTCAAAACTCCCACCAAGATTAACCCCTGAGGAACTCGCCGACGCTATGACCCTTGAAGAAGACCCACTTGTGTGTTTCCACCTCTTTAGCTGGGCATCGCAACAGCCAAGATTTAAGCATGAGAATTGCTCTTACCATATTGCAATCAGGAAGCTCGGGGCTGCGAAAATGTACAAGGAAATGGATGACATTGTGAACCAAGTACTCTCGGTTCGTCACATTGGCAATGAAAATCTGTACAATTCGATCATCTTCTATTTCACGAAAGCGGGAAAGTTGATCCGTGCGGTGAATATATTCAGACATATGACGACTAGCAAGAACTTGGAATGCAGACCAACTATTAGAACTTATCACATTCTCTTCAAAGCCTTGTTGGGTCGAGGTAACAACTCTTACACAAGCCATATGTACATGGAAACTGTAAGATCATTGTTCAGACAAATGGTGGATAATGGGATTGAACCAGACGTATTTGCTTTGAACTGTTTGGTTAAAGGGTTCGTGCTCTCGCTTCATGTCAATGATGCACTTAGAATATTTCACCAGATGAGTGTGGTTTACAATTGCCAGCCCAATTCGTTTACGTATGATTATCTGATACATGGTTTATGTGCACAAGGTAGGACCATTAATGCTAGAGAACTGCTTGATGAGATGAAAGGAAAAGGCTTTGTTCCTAATGCAAAATCTTATAACTCTCTCGTTAATGCTCTGGCTCTTAGCGGCGAGGTCGATGATGCGTTGCATTGTTTGTGGGAGATGATTGAGAATGGTGGTGCAGTTGATTTTATTACGCATAAAACACTTGTTGATGAGAGTTGCAGGAAAGGGAAGTACGATGAAGCCACGAGACTATTAGCGATGTTGCAAGAGAAAAAGCTCGTCGATAGAGATTCGTATCAGAAGCTTGTGAATGTTCTTCACAAGGAATGGTAAAAGATTCTATAAAACTAAAAAAGAGTGTTTCTAGTTTGTTGTAATCTCGAAACTTTAGTGAACTTTTTATTTGTTGTAGAACACAGAGACGCAAAATATCATAATTGTAACATGTTGAACCTCAAAAAACACATAATAGAAAGCTAAAAGTCTAACCATGTCTGGAAATAAACACATGTGGTAGGGGAGATAACACCATCAGGTGTACAGAGCCCTATGTGGGGACAAGCCCCACAAGGTACAGAAGCAAAAGCTTCACCATTAGCCGACTTTTTACCAGTCAATTTGTAGAAAACTTGTCCAATTCTTGTGGAAGCAAACTCATTGAGTCTAGTGCTCTTCATCTCCATAAGCACATTATCCAAAACCAAGTTCTTGAGTATCTCTTTGGTCTGCTCTACACTCAATTTCTCTTCCTTGACGAAATATCCACACATAACCTCCAAAGTAACAACTCTATGCTTATGTCTCTCCAATATCATGACGCATTCAGCCTTGTGATCTTCGATTTTGGAGACGTTAAGGGTTCCATCAATGTACCATTCACTAGTAAGCTCTTTACAAGCCTCAAACTCCATAGCTATTATATGTTTGTTGTTCATGTTTGAAACCTCTTTGATGAGATTCTTCTTCTTGAGTGAAGTGATCAATCGAGAAATCATAGTTGGTGGGATGCTTTTCTCTATTTTTAATTCGAATAATGTTGCTCCCAGTCCTTGCTTGCTCCGAATCAGAGCGAGAAGTTTCCTCTCGTGTTGTTCGTTTAGATCACCTCCCAACGATTTCGGGTCTGGACGTTTTCGTTTGCTCATCGAGACACAGATTTTTGTAGATGATAATGAAAAGCAATGTCCAGAAATTAGATCTTGAATTTAAAAGAATTTAGAGAGGACCGAAGCCGTCAGTGTTTTCATGGATTTTTTTTTTTTTCCCTTCGCTTTCATGGATTTATAAACGAAATGATGTTAATTTTAACTTCTACTTTTTTTTTTCCGTCAACTTTAGGGTCGATGGTCTAGATCCACACCAAAGTTTGATCTTCGATCTAATTACACACAAAATTATATGTATTAGACTTATGTGCAATTAGATCAAAGATCAAAGTATGGGTGGACCAGTTGTTATATCCAAACTTTGAGGTGGCTTTACACCGTTAACCCTCAATTTTAACTTCTACTACGAGAAGGAGAAGCCTTGGAAAAAAAAATCCTACAAGGTTTCGGGTTTTAAGTTAAACCACGTTGTTTAATAGAAACGACATGAATATGTTTTTTTGGGTGAATCGGTCTAATTGCACCTAGAAATTTTATATAACTATGAATGTACCTAAACATTCAGACACTTGTTAATTGCATACAAAACTAAAATTAAAATTCTAATTTCACAACACTCAAGTTTGCCCCTTTTTCTTAATTGCAAACAAAACTAAAGTTAAAAAAATCTAATTTCACTCGAACTAACATACATAGCATCAAAAACACCTAAAAAAATCAAAAATAGTTTTTCGTCAATAGAGCCATTTTTGGGTCGAGTTTTTTCGGATTTTCGATTCCATTAATTTAAGACTCATTTGAGTATTTTTAATTTTTGATTCAGGTTCAATTCGGGTATAGAAAATCAAAATGTTAATTCAAAATCGGGTAGAATTAAATTTTTAATTTTAAATTTGTGTGCAATTAAGATGAAGGACAAACTTCAGGTGTTCTTGGGACAATTTGTGATAGTTTGTGTGCAATTAACAAGCGCATGAATGTTTATGTACATTCATAGTTATATGAAAGTTCTGGAGTTGAATTAGACCGATCACTCTTTTTTTTTTTATCAAAACGCGTCGGTTTGGTATTTCATCGGAACGATCGGTTTAATTTTTCATCGACACAAACGTTGGTTTATATTTTCATCAAAATGACATCGGTCTAGTAGCCCTGGGCATATTATCTGGGATCTGACATCCGATCCGTTATCCGTCCTGATCAATTGCGAAATTTCGGGTATCCGGGATACACGGATTCAGATAATAATTTTACAGATTCGCGGGTACGGATCCGGATAATAAATTTTTCCCCCAAATTTTGGATTTGACCTAATTTTAAAAAATTAGTGCATTATTTTTTATAATATGCATTACTTCTATCAAATAATTTTAAATGTGTTAATATATAAGTTTATTTAAAAAATTTATAATATAAATTATATAATAATTTTAAGTTTTAATGTTGGAATTTAACATAAAAAGTATTTTTATTCTAAAATTTTAGTGATATGTTAATTTAAATTATTATAAAATTAATATATTTGATATTTTGTAAAATCTCAGATATTTGTAATGTCTGTATCCAGATCTAGGTAATAAAAACACGGATCCGACGGATTGGGATCCGAATCTGGATATAAAAAAAATCCCGGATATTGGACGGGTGCTCAGGTATGCGGTCTAGCTTTTATCAACGACGTCGGTTAGCTTAAATTGAAATTAACCCGAGCCTTTTTTTTTAATTCTTTCTCTCGTCTACTCTGCTATAATCAAATCGCCGGTGACTCCCCGGCGACTCTGCGGCGGTGCGCTATCTTCTCTTCGTTTCTTAACTCTTGTTTGATTGTTCTAATTTTGTTTTTCTAAATATCCGATATATTAGTTGACAAAAAAAAAAAAAATCCTATATATTAAGCTTTTTTTTGAAATTTTGAAAATTTCAAACTTGGTGAATAGATATCTGAAATTGCGTTGGTGTTAATCTCGAGCGATCAGAGTTCCTAATATTAGTCTAAAACAACTGTGAACTTGTTTGATTTTGGACTGGATCGTCGAAATCTCAGAACTCCAAAACATGGGTCGATACAAAGAGGATCCTCCAGCTGTTAGGGTTTATACAGTTTGCGATGAATCAAGGTCTGATTGGAATTATACTTATTCTTCTTGTTTTATGTCCCAATTTTATTGGAATATTGAACCTTTTGTTGGTTTCAGATACTTGGTAGTACGTAATGTCCCAGCTTTGGGTTGCGGTGACGATCTCATGAAATTATTCATGACTTACGGAGAGGTTGAAGAGTGCGTTGTGCTCTTGTTTCCTTCTCTCCTTTTGTTTCTCGCATAATTCTTTATCCACAATGGTATTGTCAATTCGTTTGTTTGATTTGTATAACATTCCATTTGCAATAGATGTAAACCTATGGATGCTGAAGACTGTGCGGAGTTTACGGATGTCTACTGGATCAAGTTTCGTCTCATCACTAACGCCAGGTTTTGATTCTTCTGCTTTCCCTTTGTTGATCTACTTCTCTTCACTGACTCTTATATATCTAGCTTTTAATTATTGATTCTAAACTCAAGTTAGTAATCAAGTAATGTATTGTGAAACTCATCTGTTGGTTACCTTAGCAATCATAGGATTTATCTATTTCTTACCTTTGTGAGAGATTATAGTGGCATGATAATAGTCGAATTGAGCTGTGTGATATGTCCTGCTGCAATTTTTTTGTTTAATGTACTTTTCTTTTTTTCTCACGGTTTGAGAACAAACAATGTGTTTGGCTGTGTTTGATTTAAAGGAAAAAGAGGCCTACGTAGGTTCTGTGGTGTGATTTTATCTAGATTTTAGTTTTTTAGGCTAAAAGTGTCAAACTTGATCTGTGTTACTTGTTTTCTAGGAGGAATTTGTTTGACTAAGATATGTTTATTTGTGATAGATTTGCTAAGCGGAAGCTAGATGAATCAGTTTTCTTGGGAAATCGGCTCCAAATTTCATATGCTCCTGAATTCGAGAGCCTTAGTGACACAAAAGATAAGTTAGAGACCAGGAGGAAAGAAGTACTTGCCAGACTGAACCGTAAGTTTTCTGCAAGCCACTTAATTGTCTTGCAATAACCAAAAAGATTTTTCATTAGAGAAATTCGATAGAGGTTTTGTCGTCTCATTAGATTAGGAACCATCAAACTGTGTCAATTAGGAATTGATATTATTTTGCAGCGAGATTTCATTGTACTCATAGTGGCTTGAATGTATTTCTTCTTCATATCTGAATTATGTTATTTCTTATCATATCGTACATATTAGTATTATATTGGTTCTAGAAAGAACATTTAAGCTTTTCAAAGTTAACATACATCATTCACATGTTGCAAAAGCTATACATTAGTTTGTTAATAGCATTGAATTAGTATATTGGATTAGAAAAGGATGGATGGGGTTGATATCGAATAGACACGATAGATACAGGTAAAACGATTGCCATTGTGATTTCACAAGCTGAATATGGTTCATATCATGAACAGCTCAAAAGGCGAAGAACACCTCCCAAGTTACAACATTTGTTGGGCCAGCTTTGACACAAACAGACAATTTCTCCCCGCAAAGGTAAAAAGATATGTATGGTTAACTTGACATTTTCATTGTATCGATAAACTCATCAAGTTAGTATATGAGAGGTTGCTTCTTCTTTTTGTATTTAGGAGAGAGATGGACTACCAATTCCATAGAAGAAGTGCCCCTGTTACTCGAGTTTCATCTGACCAGGTCTGTGTTTTGTGTAGATGTCAATCGTCTGTTTCCCATACTAGTTATTGAATCTCTATTTAATTAACTAAGAGAAGTGATAAGGGTTTGATTATTGCATTGTGTAGGAGTATTTTGCATCGTCTTCAATGAATCAAACAGTTCAGAGTGTCAGGGACAAACTCAATAAGGTAAAGAACCTGCCTTGTTCATATTGTATAACTGAAGGCTTAAGTTATAAACTCTAAATTAAAACATCTTCTCGCTATTACATTATAAGCAGATTGAAGAAAGTGGTAACCAAAAGAGGTTACAATCGAGCAGCCAAACACAACCTGATTTGAAGAGAACACGAACTGATAATCGAAGAAGAATCTAACTCATTATTTTCTGTTTTGTTTCTGATTTTTTGATGGAAAATCCTGTATCATAATATCGTTCTTGCAAGATAATCCAAGTTTCATGAGAAAACTTTTGACGCCTACAGAACTAATATTATTATATTGTACCAAATTTAAACCATCGGAATTAAAGTTGTGCGAAACAATTCGTAATGATTTTGGTTTTTAATTTGACTGCTATGTTTCCAAACTTAAAATAAAAAAATGTTCAAACCAATTGGTTACCATTTCTTCTCTCGAATCAATTTACGAACCGTATGATTCCGGTTTAATCATTTCGGTTCAACGAACCGGGATATGGAGTCACAATGGGAGGGTTGACGGAGGTTTTTGGGGATTTGCAGAAGAAGCAATTGAAGAAAGAAGAATTCGGCGAAAATGGCTGCAATTGGCATCGCCTCTAGATCTACGTTTATGAGTTCCATACTCAGAAACGCTACTTCACGAGGTCTGATATCACTTAGAGCTAGACGCTCCGTCCCAAACCCTAATTTTTCTTCTCAACGCTTCAGTACTTGTTCTCGAATCGAAGGTTCTGTTCCAAGGTAATTCTTTCGATGTAAAATTGCCTCTTAATCTTCGTGTTAGATGTTTGTGAATTTCTTTGATAGAATTTTTTGGGTAATTTGATATGTTGAATCTGAAAGGATTCTGCGGCGAGAACTAAGCACACATCAACCATTTCATAGCGTCGTTGCTGCAGCTTGCCTGGTTTCAAAACTCCCGTCCGATCTTACTTCCCCTGAAGGTAAATACCAAAACCTGTTTTTGGATTAATTATTTGTGCTCTTTAGGTTGCAATCAAGCTTAATGACTTACCCCTAGATCGATATGATTAGCTAGCTACTTTTCATTGGGTACGATTGGATTCAATTATTGAAATTCCAGCATATAATCCAATCTTTCAAGTATCATTTTTCGTCAAAAAGATGCAAATGTAGCTGGTTTAGGCTTCTTAAATATGTGGTTTATGATCATTTGAGATATATCCATATCCTTTGTTCTCGTCTTGGCTATTGAAAGATTCATGCTTTAGCTTTCACACATTGCTCCTTCGAGATTTGTCTTCAGGAAGATAATGTAAGATTCTAATAACTTCCAAAATCATTGATGATAGGTAGATTTGCGAACTATCTCAGTCCCATCTAGGAGCAGCACTTGAAGTAGATCAATGGCTTAGTATCCCAGGAGGGGATCACTTTCGGCTAAGTTTGATGTTTTCCAAGGAAATTCAGGTTCTTTAGTTATAATATCTGTCAACCGCATTTGCAATCTTTCAGTTTAGATTGAACCCTGGTACTACTTGCATTTAGTATTTTTTTACTTGGGTTTGTTTTGTATCAATCAAATGATGATTCAACCATAGTTACTGTCAGAATGTAAGTCGAGTTATCTCGTATACAACAAATACTCTTTTGAATTAGAGAATAAGATTGTTTTCACGAGAGAGGACCTCTCTAGTCTCTAACGTATGTTTCATGTCATAAATTCGTTTCTGGGGTGATTGCAAGGATTGTTTACTTGGTCTTCTTCATGAGAACTCCGTATATGTTATAGGCTTCATCTCTCTTCAAAGTAGGCATAAATAGAGATTTTGCAGATGATTTTGTTGATGGAGACTTGAAAACTAGCCATTACCACACTAAACGTTATGAGACATGAAAGTGGGTATGCTCGTATAAGTTGTTTGCAGAAAGTTACAAACTGCATACAATGATGATTTGCATGCTCTAGTTTTGATATGGAGTCTTCCACAAACTTAATATGGAAGTTTCTCTTGGGACCCAATCTGATATCAAATCAAGAAGAATAGTCTCAATAGATTATTATTGAATGGTCACTGTTTGGCTTTGTGCTTCCATGTGGGATATATTCATTAAACCACTGGAGTTCGTTTTCCATTTTTGTTGCCATTTTCGACATACCAAGCCAAAAAACAGCTTCTCTTCTTCTGTTTTTTTCTATTTTCCACTTTGGCCCAAACATCAGATTTGGCCTAAAGATTAAATCGCTGATACCCAATCTAATTATTTTTTCTTTCAAAAAACGAAAACTTTAGTGTACAATTAGATCTACGTTTATGTTTGCGTTTGCATGAAGTTTATAAACTAAAAGGAAATTCACATTTTCGAGTTTTTGTTTTTGAAAAGATATTTATAAAAAAGTGAAGAGTCTTTAGTTGTATGTTTAAGTGTTACCTTTGCTCATTTTCCACTTGAGTTTGGTTCTACGGAATCATGTCTAAATGTATTCGGAACATGATTCGTTCGTTTAAAATGTAATTTTACAATTAACAAAACAGTACTTTTTCTACAATGCTTAAAAGATGACTTAATTTAATAAAAAAACGTTAAATTTATTTAAATGCTAAAATAATAATTATGAGGTAATATTAGAGTAAAAACTTAAGATCATTCGTAGAAACAACTTGGCATAACAAATATAGGTGAAATGAGAAAATATCAAGGTTACTAGATAGGTTGGAATGAGACAATAAATCAAATATTTGCGTAATGAGAAAAAATATGGTTATTCTGGCTAAGCAACTCTGATTATTTATTCGTAATAATGGTCCTAAAGTCTCTATTAGCCAATAAAGAATTATCTCTAGTTAAAAAGAAAAGAAAAAGAGCAAAAGAGTTGGTACATACATGTTCATGATCTATGGATACTTGGTAATTCCCTGAGAGCAGTTTACCTGTAGAGATCCAAATTGTCACTTGCAATTGACATTTAACTAACTAACCCGTCGGCTCTTACAGTCATTGCTTCACCAAAGTTGTACACACCTACTTTCTATGGACTACAAACATTGTGGTTTAAACCTTTGTTATGGAAAGTGATTTTGAGTTTTGTAGCGGTAAACTCAAATGTGCATCTGAAGAGAGTAAATTGTATTCATGTATGATTTTGCCATTGAACTTCAATAGAGAAGTTTAGTCATGTTTTGTCTTTAAGTCCTCCGACCCTACAAACATAGATCCTTATTAAGGTTCTTTCGGCTATAACAAATGTTGTATGAGTAATGATGTAACATAGATTTTTTAAAAATAAGCTAGAAATTACTAAGAAGTTATATTATTATTTTTTTGTGTTTTATCAGTTTTGTAAAAAATGATACTCATGAGATCTGTAAATTGAGAAAATAATTGGTTAGTTTGGTTACTGAATTCTTCTCAGTCTGGTGGTTAGTTAGATCCAGCTAATGACTTGATATTAGGAGCTAGATTCCTCTCCACTGTATTATAGTATATAAAAAAAAGGTTTTAAAGGTGGATTTTAGACCATGGATCGAGTCTTATCAATCTAATTATTAAAAAAAAAAAAATTTGGTTAAGAGTTGTTTTATACATCTTGTAAACTTTGTTACTCCGACTTGGCATGAAGAGATCGTTTTCTTAATTGTATATCTTTTGGTTGAAAATCTGATATTCACGAGAGAAAGTTAAAATATTTATTTGGTTGAACAAATTATGGAGATATATTTATTTGTTTTATAAAAAAAAATTAATGTGGTCGTCTGTGGAAGGATTCGACCAAACTTCGTGTGTTCCGACCTAAATAATATACAAATAACTTTGACAAAAAATCACTTAAAATTTTTATATTAATTTTTGACAATGTCAACTTTGTCTCATAAGAAAGTGATTAGCTAACAAACTTTCAACAAACCAACATATCTATTTTCTCATATGGCCACATGTCTCTGACAAATATACATTCATTCATTTAATATTTTCTTACTAAGTCTTGTGCTTTTTCGTTTTTTAGTAATTGTACTCATCAAAAGAAGAAAAAAATTAAGTTTTATTATTAACTGCTCTTAATATCTAAGTTAACAACAAAGCAAACATTACAAAAAATCAAAACCTCACATTTTGTACCTTGAATTCAGCTTATCTCATGTAAATTGTAAACTTTGTTTTTGACATTATCCCTAAACGACGCCATTGATCAAGGCCATGGTTCCTTGAATTATTATTATTTTTGCAAGAAAAAGATGTCTAACCTGATTCATATTAATCTCTAATTAATTAATTATGTCTTAACTTACTACAATGGAAGATTAGGAATATGTAATCATCTTTAATGCTATTCACTTTGTGTTGGATATATTTAACTGTAATAAACTTTGTGATTGTGCTGGAAAACCTTTTCTCTTTAGTTGAATTTGTGTCTTTATTTTCTTGGTCTCTCTTTGTTCGTTGTTTGATTAGTGTATCATCTTTGGAGGATTAAGCTTAGTTAAGTGCAAAAGTTTTAGTGGTTTGAAAAAAAATTTAGATGAAACCAACAATACCACGTCAACGTCTGAATCAATTTTGGTTTAATTGAGTATTTCTGCATTTAGATTTTCAGGGTATTCGTAAAGAAATCTTTTGATCTCAAAATGTAAAATTCAGTTTTCTGATAGAATATTCGTATGCTATTATTGTATGCAATTGCAGGATAACTTTGTAATATACATAACTAAAAAACAAATAATCTGTATCTACAAACTTTATGCCACAACAATAAATTTAAGAGTTGTAATGTGATAGAATGAGAATGCTTGTAGATTGTAGTTATGAATTAAATGATTGGTTCTTTTGTGGGACACTAAACCCAAAATCCTCACAAGTGGATCGATTGGGGGACCTTTCAATAAGAATGCTTTGTACATTGTTGAATTTGCTGTCAATGTTACAATTGTCTTCAATGTTCCTATCCATTTGATGACAATTCTTTACCTGCCTTAATGTTTCATATCTATTTGCCTGTAGATATTTCCAAAATCAATTGAGATCATGAACATAATTTTTTAATAGAAAATCCATATTTTGTATATAATGGTTTGGTTCTAAATGGTAATAAAATGATGATAATAACATAAACCACTTAACTTTATTTTATCATTGCCTTTTTGTCTCAATTTTATCTGATAATCTTTCTTGTTGCATAAGCACATCATCAACTCCTCCTACTTTATAACCATTTGGTGTTTAGTGTATGGTCAGGGGTTAGGCTTACTTTTAGTTAAGTTTTGTATTAGAATTTCTAGGAATATTATATACCCTAATATGGTTTTCCTGACAAGTACACTGCAAAACCTAGAAAATTATAATAAAAAAACAGATAAATTACATCGAGATCATATATAAATAAATCATATTCACTTTCAGATATATCGTAATCAGTGTCTTCTTCTTCTCCGGTCTCTTCTAACTCATCAGAGTCTACATTTTCATGACATGAGTCATCGTCCACAATGTCTTCCACTTCTTGTTGTGTATGTATGATATTTTCAGCTGACTCAACAGTCATAGAGACTTTTGATGACTTTTCTTATTGCATAGCCACATCATTGTGTATCCACATGTAAAATATATTAGGGCCGTTATGATCTTTTCAATTGGTTCTTGAACAATCTCGTGCAACCATAGTGGCAAAGGTTTGTCAACACATCCATATATATATATATATAAAACATTATGTTAATTTAATTTTGAAATATATATAGTTAATATATGAAATCATTTTCATCGCAATTCTTTAAATGTGTTTCAACTAACTTGAATATCCCTATAAAAGCCTAGCATATTTTATAATAGTATTATATATTGATAATTCATCACACGATTGCTATGGCGTTGCAAGGACATATATTTGCTCGCAAATGGGTTACAAAACCACTACAAAGGCCTCACAAACTTCTGGGAGAATTTGCCTCGTAAATTTGCTAGAAATTTACGGTGATTGGTCCTTCCAAGCAAAACCCTTGCAGAAGCATAACAAATTTGCGATGAATAATTTTCACCACAAATTTTCCACGCAAACAGGTTGTTTTTTGTAGTGATTCTAGTCAAGGACAAATCCAAGATTAAGTTTTGATGAGAGCTAAAAGATTTTTTAAATATATGATAATAGTAATATGCATATAGAGTAATTACCTTACAAACGTTGATTTTAAATACTGATATTCATAACCAAAACTACGATTTTTCTCTCAAGCCCTAATATTGAGACAACTCCCTCTTTCATCATTTCCAGCGTCGATGACTACCATGTCCGATTTATGTTTTTTTATCCTTTTCACTGTTCATCTTAATTTTCTCCTTGTTTTCTCGGCGAGAGAACCTCCATATCTTGTTCTCAGAGAAATCTCCTCTAGCTCTTTTGGCGATGTTAAGTCCAATTCCGGTGATGCTAACCTCGAGTTCTCTGGAACCCATCTCTTTGTGGTGGGACTTCCCTGTCGATACCTACCTCCTCATCTTCAATCGAGGGTGTCTTTATGGCTAAACCCAATTCTCTACCATCTCCACCACCGTGTAAGAGGCTGTGGGACTCTCATGACATATTATCTTTCCCGTTGCCATTATATTGGAGCTTCTTCTCCACCTGTGAAGAGTCTAGACCACTCGTGTGCTTCAACATCCTCTTTATTTTGATGGTTTGACAATGGCTTTTCTAGTCTCTGGTGCTCAGGTTTTGGCGACACCGATCTACCTGTGATGTTTCTAGGCAACTCCGACAAGCTTGTATAGGGACAGTCCATTTATTGTGTTATCTTGGTGGCGACTGCATCTTAGATGACATTCTCTCCTACTATTGGAGAAAAATATGGTTCAAGGGTTTCCATGTCTATTTGGCTTCCTTATTGGGCTCTAACTTCACTAAGGTATGAGTCTAACTTCATTCTATTAAGTCTTGTAGATTTATCACTACAAGAAAAAATTGTACTGGTACGTAATATTTCGTCACAATAACACATATTTCGTCACAATATAAAGATATTGTTTCGAATTTGTGATGATTTATAAATAGTTACAATATAAGTGTCACAAATGCATATTGGTAACAAAAATGTTACAATATACTTGTAACAAATAAATCTTGTAACAATTTTATCACAAGTTGTTATGAATATAGTCACAATGATTCGTAACAAATAAAATTCGTACAAAAATTGTATATAAGATGTCACAAATTATTACTAGTATCCATTGTCACAATACAATTGTCCTAATAGCTCAAAATTTTTTGTAGTGTATGTTTTGAGGACAAACATTGTCTATTGGGTCTTAGACTGATTTTAACTAAATACCCATTAGTTTTAAGACTTCAAATTTTCACATAAATTAGCCATGAGCCTCCAAATTAGAATTCAGTTTCTTTAAGACTTTATAATAAATGTCCATTAGTATTAACACTCCAATTTAGGTTTAAGTATCATTTGTGTTTAGACCTTAGAACCCTCTCCTTTTGTGAGAAAATAAGTGTCGTATGTTTCTCAAAGCTCGAATTTGAAGTATGAAAGAGCTCCTCTTTTAATTTAACTGCCAATCATAACGACTGAACTCAGATCAAATTTAGAACTGTCTTATGTTCAAGAACGCTTATTCATCTCCTATCTAAGATTATCGGTGTTTGTGAACTTATCCAATAGATGCACTTTTATCATATGAATGTTTTTACGTTGACTGGTCTTGCTTTCATTATTATGATGTATCTCAAAACTTTGGTTAATGAAAGGAAGAAGTTTAGTGACAAAAAATATATTGATATTTGTATAGTTACATTTGATATAAACAAATATGAATACGTGCCAAGAAACTAGTGGCCCAACTAGCTTGTTCATGATTTAGTTAGGTATCAGGTGGTGAGTTTGAATCTCACCCAGTTCCAGTTGGAGACTTTAGGCTATGAATCGGGCTGTTGTCGATCAAATAGATACTTATTGACAAAAAAAATGAATACGTGTATTTTGATATTCAATAATTACATATCATTTGATACCGGGCCTTTAATACATGCTTTTTGATACATATGTCATATGAGTTATTTGATATTCAATTTATTTAAGAAAAATACAAATTGTTTTATATTATGTGTCACTCGATAATTATGGGTCATATGATATTCTATATATATATATATATATATTATATATATATGTGTGTGTCAAAATAAAAGAATACTAAGTTTGTAAAAAGTCTTAAATCACTCCATGGCTATATAAAAAAAAAGACAGTAGGATATAGACTCACAAAATGGAATTGATTTCGACGTACCTTCTTACCACATGCAACCACATGATTTTTGTTTCTCAAGTTTATGAACCCAATAGCATTGACCTTTAAATTTAATGTAATTTTTCCTACTTGTATTTAAACCAATTGAATACATTTTGTATTTATATATACTAAGTTCTTAAGTATTTATATCATAAATGTCAACATATAATTAAACGCTAAACTATCTTTCTCTTAACTAGGTCAACGGCTTGTTGACAAACTAAACTTGCCCACATAATAACGTAATCAAGAACTTGTATATGGGGAGAAAGTATTTACCTAAATTAAATACCTTATTGCACAAATTAGAATCTTAGTTTATTAAAAAGTTTCAGATCGAACATAAGTTGAAAACGTATTGATTTAATAATCAGAAGGCTCCAAAAGCAAGATACCCTGTTCTCGGATCTCCATATGTTAGGCTGTCTTTATAATTTATTTATATATCACACAAAAAAAATTATTATTTCATCTCCCAACAAAAAAGGTTTTAGTTAATTTATTAAATATAAGTAATTGGTAGAAATGGTCATCATTCTGAATTATTAAAGAACCCTCATGTTTCCATCAAAATGTTTCTGGATATTATTAATTAAATACACAAAATGGTTGTAGGGATTAGTTTCATTACATCGTTTGAGATCGAAAATTGATTCCAACCAAATGCCTATAATTATTTTGGGATAACAATATGGGACTAGTAAAAGTTAAGTATATTTTAGCGCATGTTAATTATACCATTTCACTTTAATTTTTTTTTTTTTTTTTTGTCAATTTAAACTTTATTAATAATTTTAAAAGTTGGTTCAACAATAGAAAGGGTAAATTTAATGCAGATTTTGTAATTGTATCAGCTTCAACCTTTACATCTCTAGTGTGAGAGAAAGAGATAAAGGAGAAGCATTTAGAAAGGATAGCGATGTCAGATAAGACTCCAAGAATCTTCGTGATCAGAAGTTCTTTTGTAATAGTGGAGACAAGAGTGAGTGAATAAGACTTGATGGTGACTCGTCTCAACCCTGTCGAGAAGGCATGTTTTACAGCAGCACAGAGGACCAATGCTTCCGCAATTAAAGGGGATATTACATAATTAATTGTGTCAGAGAAAGGTTGGGGTCAAAAACCTACTTCTCCCAAGTAAACACCAACGATTCCGATGAATTTGGTGGTCTTATTCCAAGCAGCGTTTGTTGAACAGGTGATGCAATCTTCACTCTCTCTTTATTCCGAAATTGGATTTGAGGTTTGCTGCTTTTTAATTTGGATTTGGGAGTTACACCATTCCTTGGCTTTGATTACAGCTTTTATCACAATTTCAATTGGAGAAGCCTCTAGATTTTCAAATACGTTCTTGTTGCGAGCCTTCCAAATATGGCAACATATCCATGGTGCAAGAGGTCTTGGAGTTAAGCTGGTTGGATGTAAAACTTTAAGATCATCAGGAGGTTCCATTGTTGGGCGAAGGGATAGATGGATCTAGTTATGGTTTGTGTATCAACGGAGCTAAATCCAGATTTCCTGTGCAAAAGAACACGAGAATAGAATGTGAGTTTGTGATTCTCTTTCTCCACAATAAGGGCATGTGGGATTGACATCAGATAGTCTAGATGTCAACCTCTCTTTGACTGGTGAATTGTATGTGGCCACCTTCCATAATAACATCTTTAATTTAGGAGTCTTGTGTAGATTCCATATGTCTGGTTTTCACGATAATCTACTTATATATGCTGTTTAATAGGTCTGATCTCTATCTTTTAAGGCAGAATAGTAACATGACTTTGTTGAGTATTTGTCATATTCGCCCTGTAGCCAAACTCATCGGCCTATTGTAGTAGTTATACTAGGCTTAATTGATAATACATGTTTTGCATAGTGTGGGAGTATTTCCTATATTTTTGCTTTATCCCAGTCTTGTGTTTCTACTTAGAAAAGGTATGCTACTCTCAGTTCTAATTGGTCTTCTGGTGCAGGTTCCATTGGGTTCAGCATCTTTGATGGATCTAGCTAGTTATTGTGCCATATGATTACTAAAATGACAATATCCTTGAACATCCCACCAGGACCTATTTAGAAGTGATTGTATGTGCTTGCACAGAGATAAAGGGACCTTGAAACTAGCCATTACATAAGTAGAAATAGATGATACACACTCTTTAGCATTATCAACCGTCCAGCTGACGATAGGAACTTTGTTGACAAACTGATTGCTCTATGTTTTATATTATCAATTATGTTATTAAACAAATCTTTATTTTTCCTTGCGAAGTGCTCAGGTAAACCTAGATACTTTTCTGAGCCTCCTTCTTAAAAAATGTTGAGTTCTCTTTTGACTTTGGCTTTTATGCTTTGTGGAGTTTTCTTTGAAAAGGAAATGGAGGATTTCTGAGTGTATATTTGCTGACCTGAAACATACTCATATTCTTGTAAAATCTTTTCTAGGGTTTGGATGTTGCAGTCGTTTGTTCTGCAAAATACCATTGTATCATCTGCGAACAAAAGGTGGTTCACCGTAGGGCTTTTGCAAGCTACGCGAAGGCCAGATAGGCTGTTGTTCTATTGCTCCAGCTTTCTTTTCCTCATTGCTGAGAATGTCATTAAAATCTCATGTTAAGAGCCAAGGAACTGCTCGGGCATCATTTACTGTAGTTAGGTGATGCCATATTTCACTTCTTTTCACCCGATCTGGATCTCCATAAGTGAAGGTAGCATCTCATGTCGTATATGGGTGTCAATAATATTTGAGCATTGATATTAACAATAAGGTGAAGGTCCTTCCTCCAAAGAGGTGCTAGTTCTCCACTTGTGTGGCCCTGGATAGGAACAATGGTCATATTATCATAACCTAGATTTTGTAACTTTTGGAAGAATGTTTGGTCAGTGTTTTTCATCTCCATGAGGAATAAAATATTTGGAGAAATTCTACGATGGATTTCTTTAAGATGCCAGACTGTGAAAAAATTCTCCAACCCTTGGAAGTTCCAACTACATGTGACTAAGGAAGAGGATTTGGTAAATTTTGAAAATCCACCTTTGTTTTGAAGATAGCACGGATCATGTTCATCTTCCTTTGAGGGTTTTGACTAGTGTTTGGTGATTAATAGGTTGTCAAATCTTTTGAAGTTGAGGCTTCTCCCTTAGTAGACCTCAGGTTACCACTATTTTTTATTGCATATGATAAGATTATTCTCCTAAGAGATACTCTCATTTGTAGGGTCCTCCTTTTCCTAGCCCGGATTTCAACCAACAAGTTTGGGCTTGTCAACCTTTACTTTTAACTCCAAGTTTACTCGTCTTCTTCTTTGGTTGGCTTTTTGGTGCAGTTTGGATATGAGTTGACTTATAGGGGCAAGGAACTAGGCGCAGTGTAGCAAGTATCATATCCTCATGAGGGGGGATTTATTATGTTTCCAATACTGGTTTGAGAAGGAGTGTGGCAGGGACTCTTTCTAGAAGGGGAGGTTGGCTCTTTTCAGCTACTTCATCTCCTTGTCTGATAAGAGCTATTTTTGCATTTTTGAATGCATTTTGTTCAAAATTTCCAGCTTCAGCAACTTGTTTGCATTTGATCAATTTGGCTGTGCTCTCCATGGGATCCGCACATGTCACATATTGTACCATTACTTCACGTAGGTCTCCTAAAGTTGTATCATAAGTCTGTTTTGAAATTGTCTCTGCATCAATAGGAGGTGATGTTGCCACTACTGAATTTTCTTTGCAAGCACTCCTTGCAAGTGATGTTTCAGTAAAGTACCTTTGAACTTACCTCCAAACCTGAGGGATATTTTTTAGGTGATTTCTTCTTTTGTCTTGCCCATATGGGGTTGGATAATTGTGGTTATATCTTGATTTGTATTCCTCTCTATAATTGCTTTAATGGTAGACTTTTTGTTCAGCTGTTCTCTTGTTTCCTGTAGACACAAGCGAGTTACTATGGTGTTCTCTTCTTTTATATCTGTGTGAGTCTGCTCTCGTGCGCGATGTAGATGGTAATTCCTTTCTTATAGGACCATAACTAGAGGCAGTGTTCCTATCCATCCTTGTATGATGCTCATAAGAGGTATTTTTCCTCACATTAGAGTTTTTCCTTGGTGGTAAAGTTGCAATCTTGTAGTCCCTGATTTTTGCGTGTTTACCTTTTTTCCAAAACATTCTTTATCCTCATGGAAGAGGCTCTTACAAAGGAAACATTTTTTACCAAGATGTTCATAAACCAACTGGGCGTTAACCTCTTCTCCGCTAGAAAATTCCACCAAGACTGAAGTAATAAGTGGTTTAAGGTCATCTACAGACACTTTCATCCTTATAGAGATCGATGTTATCTCCAAACCTTCGAAACGTCCAATTTTGGACCCAATTTTTCTTAGGGTTTCTTTAGGGTAATGGTGGAAAGGGATTCCTTGGACAGTAATACCGAATGGAATGAGGGAAGGGAAATCCTAACCATTAGTAGCTTCCCAGCATTGTAGGATTAACACCCATTTCGTAAAGTGATAAAGCCTATTTGCAAGAACCATTTGGAGATAAGCTTCTGTTGAGAACTGAAACTAGAAGATACTTTGACTAAGGTGAGCACCGATGGGTTTTCTTGAGGTCTTCCAATGCTCTGAGAAGAAGGGGATAAGAGACAAATGTGTTGGTGCTTTGGATTTGTTACTCTACCAATGATAGTAAGGGAGTGTTTGTGGATGAGTTCCCCATTGTCAAATGAAGCAATTGTGACCTTTGAAGCTCGGGGAGGGGGACTGGTGGGAACTAATCCTTTGCCTTTTTCTTCGTACGTTAGGTGCTTGGTCATAGTGAAACAATTGGACATTCAGAAGAACTAGTATTTTACGTTCTTCACTACAAGAGTGAGATGATTAAAGAAGTAAACTTGCAAGAGAGCTTTGGCTTCTTAGAGAAAAATGCAGATATGATTTCCACCGCAAGCCAAAGAATGGTTCACAAGAGGTATCAGACTGACCCCCACACCAAGATGCATCATTTGGTCGGCAAGAAATTTGACGGTGATCTGATCTCTGGAGTAGATCTAAGTCGGAAGTAAAGTTTACCTTAAAAGGTAAAAGTGGTTTCTATTTAAACAGGTACAAAACCAGCGTTTTGAAACTGTTTCAGGATCGTTGCCAGAGAGAAAAATTAAAGATCGCAAAGAGTCATATTTTCCGTAGTTAAAGGTTTTAGAACTTTAAAATCTTTTTATTTTGTTGATAAAATTCACTTTAAAATCTTACTGAGTTTTTTGTTGTCGAGAAAAGGGGGAAAGAACTCTCTCAAACTTTATTCAATAATTAAGAAATTAAACAACAATAATTTGCGGGAATGAAACCCCGTTCGCATTATCCAACATAATTGAGAGAATCTCCATAGGTTGAAAATTAAACGAATGAAATCTTTATGAGTTTTTTTTAACCGCCTGGAAGCATTCATTCAAAACAAAACAGAGTATCGAAACAAAACAAAGATAATAACCAGGGAAACAAAACAAAGGACAAATCAAAGAGCCTCCACAGAGGGGAGAGAACGAAGCCACAAAGGGCCATCTACAACCATGTACGAGGAGAAGCGATGCTTCTTGGTGACACTTACCGCAATTTTATTGGCAATCTTATTGGACTGTAGTGAGGAGATGAAAAATTCAACACTCTGAAACTGTCAGCACTCTCTTTGAATATGATCCAATCGATACAAATGCCAATCTTTGGGATCCTTGATCACATAACGGTCTTGCTCTCAGTCCAAAGTTCAACCTTTTCGCAATGCAAATTGGCAATACTTGTAAGAGCCCATACACTACTCGAAAATCAACAAGACATCGAGAATACAAAGGGGATAAAACATTTCTGGCATGATACAACACTTTCCTTGTATGATCCTGTATAAGCCAAGAAGCACCACTGAGCCTTTGTTTGGATACCCATGATGAGCTAACATTACACTTCAAAATATCATATCTCGGCTTTACCAAACGTATAGGTAGAGAAGATGTGTCATTAGCTAGAGAAGCTTGTTGCCATGAATCAACCTCAGCCATCGCCCTAGAAATAAGAATACTAGCTACTTGATCTTTCCCAACAAAAATTTTCTGGTTCCTTTGTTTCCAAATATGTTGTAATATCCAAGGTTACGAAGGACCATGTGTAAGACGTGTATTATACAAACCTGATGTGTGAATGAGTAGCTCCATAAATTGATGGAACGAACCTGCAAGATTATTAACAACCCATGGAGCCTGAAGCGTGTCCCAAACCTGTTTTGCTAAACACTCAAAGAGAGTGTGTAAAATCAATTCAGGAGCCGGATTACAAACAGAACAAATCTGATTAATTTAAGCATACATTCCACAACAGCTAGAGCACTCGAAAGAGCTCTCCACATAAATATTTTAACATTCGGCTGAGTCTTAAGCTTCCATACCATAAACTTAAGTTTACTGTCAGTTGCAGTGTATGGAGGACATACCAACGAACTCTCACAAAGACGAGAGGCCAAAATATAGCCACTTTTAACGGAATAAGAGCTAGACTTTGAGAAAGCCCAATACCAACCATCTGACAAATCAACAGAGGGAGGGTACGATAATATTTTGTTAACATCAGAAGGTGGAAAAATCCATAACAATGGTTGTATTCCACACACCTTGCTCAATAATCAAAATCGAGACCTTAAGATCAATATCCATACTAGAATTCCTATTAAAAGGACGACGTGGTGATGAATCCATAGGCCAATTATCACACCAAACCAAGGTCGAATTACCATTCCCAATCGTTTTCAAAACACCACGAAAAAGTAATTCCTTACCAAACTGAATACTACGCCAAGCATATGACGGCCGGGTAAAAAAAGCTTGATTAGGGAAGTACCAGGCTTTATAAATCCTACATAGGAGAGACTTGGGATTCGGTAGGACTTTCCAAGCCTATTTTTCCAAAAGCCCTTGGTTGAACACTTCAATATTATGAAATCTCAGGCCCCTATCATCTTTGTATTTACACATGTTATCCCAAGACATCCAATGTATCTTTTTCCTTCCTTCTTCATTATTCCACCATAAGCTTGTTATTACACTAGTAATCTTCTTGCATTGATGCTTAGTCAACTTAAAGCAAGACATTGCTTAAACAGGAAGAGCAGAAGCCACAAATTTGATAAGGATTTCTTTGCCTCCCAACGAGAGAGTTTTAGTGCACCAAGTACTAAGCCGAGAATGAAGTCTATCTGTAATATACTCAAGAAGCTCACATTTAAAACCACTAAAACATTCAGGAAGACCCAGATATTTACCATCACCACCAACGTTGGATATATCCATAAGAGAACCCATAATATTTTTCATAATCGGATCTACCTTACTTTCAAAGGATTTTAGCAGATTTTTGAAAATTTATCTCCTGGCCAGAAGAGTCACAATAAAGCTTAAGGCAAAATAGAATATCTTGCCCCTGCTTTAAAGTAGCCTTACAGATAAAGAAACTATCATCGGCAAACAAAAGTTGCCAAAATCTTTTGGAGTTAAGCATAAAAAAAATTTGAAAATCACCAACATGGATCATATTGAATTTTCATCTAAATTTATAATTAATTTTTGATGGATATACCAGTCAAAAACTGCATTAGCCAGTAAATAAGTTCCATAAAATATTAAAATCGATCATATTTGATGGAATTGATATATGTTGGAAACTTATTGAAATGCATCCAATATTCTTAACGGATTTCTGATATTTAATGTTTTTTTTTTTGGTCAATATTGGATTGACAAGGCCCGATTTATAGGCTAAAACCACCCCTAAAATCTCTTTTTTAAGTTACCATAATACAACGGGTAGGAATCAAACTCTGATGTCAAGTCATTAGCTGGATCATCCTCACCACCAGACTGAGAGAAACTCAGTGTTAATGTTTGATTAAAAGATTTTGACGAAATATTTATCCGATAAAGAAAATCGACAATCATTACTCTCTATGAAAATTCTGTTCAAATCATAGATTTTCTTGTAGTATATTGGACATTTTAGACATTTAGAAAAGAAAAGGAAATTTATGCAACTCGACAAGAGTCATCAAGCGATAGATAACATGGTTATTTATTGTAGGTTTGATTTAAATAATTATACGACTATATGTGTAGCCGAATTCTTCTTAATCTGGTGGTTAGGATGATCCAGCTAATAACTATGTCATCTAGTGTTCGATTCCTCCCCTCTACGCAGTTGCTAGATTAAATAAAAATTTTAAGGGTTGGATTAGGCTATGGATCGGGTTTTGTCAATCTACTTGTTGACAAAAAAAAGAATAACTATATGTGTATACCCAAATGTACGACAAACAGAGCAACCGTGTTCCTACCTTCTTTATTTTATTCGCCTGGTTTTGTTTCTTATATAGCAATAATATTTTCATTTATTGATACTACTTGTGAATTAATACAACTTGGATTTTGCTGGTGCGAATTAGCATTATTTATTTTTTTATTTTTTTTGTCGACTAGCATTATTTATTTATATATGCCAAATTCTGACGAATTGATGAATTTATGCAAATTAGTTAACAAAGTTAACCAAAAAAAAACTTAGTGAACAATCTCGATTTATTTACATTGTTGTATATTGGTATTTATACAACCTGAGACTGAGATTTCATTTTCATAGTCATAACCGTAAGACATATACAAAGTAAAAGAAAAACAATTACACATTTAAAAAACGATAAAATGTCATTTCACATAAAAAAAGGGTGTGACATTCACAACTTGTCTTAACTTGTTCTTGATACTATCTCTCCTGAAAATTATTAATTCCCAATTTAGACAGTAAATTTTGAAACCGAACTCGATCTGAATCTTAGTAAATATGCATCTCAAACAATGCAATACCTTTTTTTTGGTCACAAAAAAAAAATTGCAATACTTAAAAGCACAAAAGTTTGTCCAAACAACAACTACGATCATGTCACAAATTAAACAAAATTCACTTTTAGAATTTTAAAATTAAACAAAATTCAGTATTAGAATTTTATAATATTTCACATTAAAAGTCAGAATGATTTTAAACTAAATATAAAATACATATATTTACTTATTGTCAATCAATTTTGAATTGAAACTCATAGTTCTTAATTTCATATTAAAGTTTAAAGTTGATACAACTAATATTGATTCATCTAGTTGTGTATTTATGATATAATAATTTGCCTTGTTTTCCACATATATTCCCAAGGAACCTATTGAAATATCTTATAAGAGAATTCTAATCTAATATGAGGTTCATGGATTTCGACAATCAATTTCAATTGGTTTTGAGTTAGAATCCTATAGTTTATAATAAACACAATAAAAAGTTAAGTGTTATGAACAACAACATGAAATATAGAACTTTGTAAAACCTCACATATTTATTTGAGTAGAGTTTAGCACAAACAAGATTTAAGAGGTCTTTACTGATCGAATGGGTGGAAGTTTTGTTTATTGAGATGAATTTGGCAATTACGATGATGGAAAATATATAACAAAAAGTCTCTTCGGCAATTAGCTATATGGTCTTTATAGTAAGTTGTGTGATTCTCCTTTCATATGGTTTCCTCTCTGTTGAAAAAAAAAAAAAGGTTTCCTCTCTAATTATAATCTTCATCCGTTAACCTAAAGCTGATAAAGATCATGAGATTCTCACTTGTCAAGGATTTCAGATGTCTTCTTTAAATCTTTGATTCAATTTACATATCTTATTTTCTGAAACTCATGGTCGTAACATGCTAAAGACAATCATTGACTAGGCAAAAGAAGGGTTGCCGAACTCACCTCCAACACTGTCTCAAATAAATACAAACACGAGTTACACGATGAAATAAAACAAACTTCATACGCTGAAATAGGAACTACAAAACTTAGTAGAACCAATTGGATTGAGGGCACATCTCAAACATGAAATTAGAATGGAAGAAAACACATTTTAGAGACTGCTAGGACAAATGCCATTGTTAAACTAAAGAAAAAGACTGGTCGAAAAGATAAGAAACCAAGTCGAAGAAAAATTAAATGAATTGAGGTCGACAAACAAATTTATCTATCAACAATTCAGATATCTCATCCGAACAATATGTATGTATATCTACTAATTAAATTTTGTAAGTAGGACCTCTCAATATGCATAAAAGGTTGGCTTGGACTTTGTGTTAGTTATTTCTTTGTTAAAAGTTAATTGGATAGTCTAAAATTTATCTATCAATTGTAAAATCACTATTTTTGGAAATAAATTGTTTAACAAAAAAAAAAATCTATTTCCAATGCTTATTTGATTAACTATTTCTTATTTTGTCTTTATTTATTACTAGTGATTTATCGGGCGGATTTGATATTGTTAGCAAATAAATATATAGAACTTAATACTATTTTAGATGTTATAAAATTTTAAATTTTAATAATTATTTTTATGTTTCTTTAAATTTTAAACTAATATGTTTAATATAGAAACCTTTGTAAGATATTAAATTTATAATATCAAATATTTAATTGAATATGTTTAAAGATGAGAAGTTCCATATTTTACCTAGGGTTACCAAATATAACGTGGAAGTCATTATACCTTTTCATCCAGAGCAACATGTCGACCCCATAAATTCTCAGCATGTATTGATATTATGGGTTTCCCAAAAGCACAAAAAATCTTGCAATGACATGTTGAGAGCTCCATTTATATTTATTTATTCATAATTTGTATTCTCCGACCAGCTTTCAATTCCGAAAAAAAGAGGTGGAAAGTTCTATCTTTTTTTTTTTTTTAATGTGGTGGAAATTTGAAAGAGTTAATTTGTAATGAGTGATAATGATCATATGAAATTACCAAAATGATCTATTTATAAGAAAAAGGAAGAGGAAGTTACATTTGTGGAAAGTTAAAACAATATAGTGAAGAGTTAAGACAATGTAGTGGATCAAATTTGGCATTACTCTTGGTAATTTATTTGTTCTTTCAATAGCTATGAATTTATTCTTTTGTTTGGATATATGAGGAGAAAAAAATGTGTATCAAATAAATTAGCAAGAGTAATTTGGATATAGCTCAAGTTATGGTATTTTTTTTAGTGTATTATATGTAATGTGGATTTTTTCTTCTTTCATTGGTGGATCACTTTTTAATTTTTTAAGGTATGTTTTTTTGTGGTTTGTTTGTGTGTCTGTGAAGTAAATTAATAATTTGTGTTTTTAATTAAGTTGTAGATTTATTTTGTATTTGTGATTTTATATTTAAGATGGTATTTAAATGAGTTGATGATGTGGCACTCTAAAAAAATAGCACAATTCTATATATATATATATATATTTCTTTTATCTTCTTAATTATTTCTTCTATTATTTTAATATAATAAATAAGATTAAAATATTATTTAACAAATTTTTAATATATGTGCAAAATTCAAAACATCTAGGGAGTATATGATCTATGAAATTAGTAATTTTGATTGATGTTTTATGTAGACAACTGCTTTTGCTTATATGAATTATAATATATCTCTCAAATTATTATTATTATTATTATTATTATTATTATTATTATTATTATTATTATTATTATTATTATTATTATTATTATTATTTTGCAAAAGGAGATTAGTATGTATTTATTTGGGATATCATGAATCTAATCTAGTTCGCTAACTAGGTCTGAACCAAAGTGCAATGATCAAAATATGATTCCTAAACTAGTTCCAAACATGAAAACATAAAACCAAGTTTTTATAAATGTATTATCAAAGATTATTAACTCTTATTAACAAAAAAAAAAAGATTATTAACTCTTATCAACATTAATATTAAATTTGTTATAATATACTTTTATATAATATTGACAAGTTCAAATATGAAATTTAATTACCAAATCGTAATCCAAAATTTGATGATTAGGTTTCGAAAATGAGAAACTAATAATTTTATAAGTTTTAAATGAACACGTTCATAAACTAAATATTTATGAGAACAAAAAACAATTAAGGAAGGAAAACAGACAAAAATAGTATGTATATAAAACTAATCAGTATTTTAATTCTTTTTTTCTTGTCATCTATTAAAAATAAAGAATGAACCCATAAACGGAAAGTTTAACTAGTCGAAAGAAACAGAACATTTAAAAGATAGAGACTAAAACAGACTACAAATAAATGTAGCAATCAGGTAGTCTCCGCTGCACGACAGTTGTGGTCAAGAGTTGTCAGTAAGCAAGCCAGTCTGTTAGACGCCAAATACAAGTGAAAACGTCGTTTTCTTGTAACACTAGTTGCATTTTTCGGGTTGCAACATTAACTATTGGATGAGATAATTGAGCCAAACACAGATTGAAAAACATGGCTCGTACATTCCATTGAGTAAGATAGCTTCAGAGCTTAGGCTAATCGCGGGGATTTTGGATGGCTTTAAAAACACTGAAGTCTTCAAACCATAATTCAACCCTTGAAACTTCAGACAGCCATGCTCTGTATAGCCCATATTAAGCATTGAAACTATGCTTCAGTTTTAATCCTGGATGGAAGTAAAGAGTTGCGAGCATGAAGCATCAAATGTCCCATGTGATCACGTAATATCCAACCAACGCCACATAGAGATCTCTCGTTAACCCAAGATGAGCCAATATTGCATTTAAGCTGCCCAAAAGACGGAGGAGTCCATCGAGTTGACATGTGTTGCTGCAGGTGTGGGATAAGCTCAATAAGCTCTCTAGAATTAGCCTGTGACCATTCCGAAGCTTCATCAATGGCCTGAGTAATCAAAATATCACAATCCTGGGGTTGATTGGCGTATAACTTCTTGTTCCTTTGCTTTCAAAGATGCCACAAAATCCATGGTAAGGATTTACAAAAACCATACGGGTCCTCCTTCGTCATAAAAGCTTTCATGACTCTCTCTAATAAGCTTTTAACAAAACCAAACGAAGGAGAAAGACCCACCCTCGCCCAGACTTGTGTAGCTAAGGTGCATTCAAAGAGAACATGACACATCGTTTCTCTTCTCTTAGAGCAAATTCTGCATGTTTGTGGTAAATTAATCTTGTGAGCTTGCGTACATTCTGCCACTGCCAGAGCTCCGGATAACACACGCCACAGGAAGAACTTGATCTTCAGACATGTTTTAAGTTTTCAAACCCGAGATTTCATTCTGTTGGTGGAGAGAGTTGTGCTTGATACCTGAGTAGACAAACATCTTTGTTTTGTTGCAGTATACGAACTACTTCTCACCGAGTATTTTCCATCTTTCGTAAAAGGCCATTTCCATCCATCTTCAAGGTCAAGACATGTTATAATTGATATAATTGACCTGACATCTTGATCATAGAACATGGCATGTAAGATAATAGCATCCCAAGCCCCTGACTCATCCGTAAGAGCTTGCACTTTAATATCGATATTCCACGTGATAGCAGTAGTGCCATGTTTCCTCAGATACGTATCAAAAAGCCAATTCTTGGTCCAAACATTAGTGTTTTGTCCATTACCAATGATTCTCAAAATTCCTTTTGCAAGTAAATCTCTCCTATTGACAATACTCCTCCACGCATAGAGAGTCTAGTTCTTTTCCCTGCATGAAATAGTGTAGACTTTGGGAAGTACCTTGTCTTGTATGAGCGGCCGAGTAAAGAGTTTGGCTTAAATAACAGCCTGCTTTGCAAGTAAGGGTTGATTAAAATTTCCGATGTCTTTTAAACCAAGACCACCTTCTTGTTTTGATTTGCAGAGTTTCTCCCAGGATACTCAATGAATTTTCTTCTTGTCTGCTTTCGAATTTCACAAGAAGTTTGTAATAGCCGAGGTGAGCTTCTTACACTGGTGTTTGGTGAGTTTGAAACAAGACATTGCATAAACTGGTAAGGTGAGTGCAACTGATTTTATAAGAATTTCTTTGCCTCCCAACGATTGCATTTTCTCATAACATCCACCAAGTCATGACTAAAGGTGGTCAGTGATGAAGTTTAGCAGTTCATGTTTTGACCTGCTAAAACATTGAAATAGAGTTTTGAATTCTTCTTCTCTTTACACTGTTATGGAAGAATTTCGTGTTATGATCACCTTCTTTCAACCAAATTTCTTTGCTCTTTTGCTTCCAGTACACTTCTTCCTCTCTATATGCTTGCACTAACTTAGATTTATCGTCCTTGATCTGCTGTAAATCCAGGAATTGCCTGCAACCTTTGGACTCAATTCTACACTTCAACTTGTTAATTAACACATGTGAATTGCATGGATTCTGTCTCTTCCACGTAGATAAGGCTTTGCGACATTCTTTGATCTTTGAGAGTACATTCATATCATAAGATCCACCATTACTTGTCCATACCCGCTGAATAATTTCCTGAACATCTGGCATCGACATCCTTCACTTATAAATAACAAAACGGCCAAGTTTCGTATTAACCTCCAGAACGAAGTGGATGAGAATGGGGTGATGGTCAGAGCCAAACCAGTTTAAGAACTTGTAGTTCACCATTTTTATGGCATTAAACCATTATGTATTCCCCAAAGCTTGGTCTAACCAACACTAGATGTACGAACCATTCCTTACGCCAAACCATGAAAAATGATTGCCAGAGCAAAAAATCTCACGGAGTCCACAATCAGATATCATATTGCAGAATGGGTAAAAGAATGTTTCAAGTCTGCTAGGACCACCGATCTTCTCAGAGTTGTCGTAAATCTCATTCAAATCACCAATGACCATCCACGCTCCAACTCTCGTGCTTGCAATGTCTACTAACATATCCCGCACACTTTGTCATAAATTCCTGTCAGGTTCACCATAAACCCAAGTAATGTAATACAAAACAGTACCAAGAGTGACTTGCACATCAATAAGATTTTTATTCGATCTCAGCACAAAATACATCATAAGATGATTTCCAAAAAAAGAGCAAGTCCACCACTTAGTCCTATCGGGTCTACTACAAAAACCTTGCCATAACCCAAAGAATGTTGAATTCTTAACACGTGATTACTGGAGGTCTATATGGGAAACACAAAATCTAGAAAATGCTCACTCCTCATTTCTCAAAGAATTTGAATTGTCAAGGTGTTCCCCAATCCGTAACAATTCTAGCTCATGAGACTCATTTTTGCTCCGGCAGATCCTCCATTGGATCCACCGTTACATTACTTCTCTTTGTAACTTTTAAGGTTGTGGCAGAGGCTTCATCCACTTATGACTTACGTTTCAGTGCTATCTCATTTGGTTCTGAAATTTGTTGTTTAACCTTATACACGTGAGTTGTCCTTGCTTTGGCTTGTTGTCAACACCACTTACTAGGTCTATGAATTCTGCGATGCAGTCTAGAGAAAACCCCAGAATAGCTAACTCTTGAGGAGCCAAGATTATAAATTGTTGGGTTATCAGAATTAGCGAGCTGCTTCACTCTTCAATGAGATGCATCTTATAGCGTAGTGTTTGGATAAATTCATCGATAGAAGCCGACTGATCAGAGGTATTGCTCTCTTTACAAATCCTCAGACATTAGGGATCGAACCCCTTACCTGCAGTAATAGGAGTGGGATTAAAGGCCACTAGGCCAGTTGATAAAAAAATACTCATATTTGTAAAAAAATAAATATCATATATAAACACATATATCAAGATAACAAAAAATTCTAAACAAATATAAAATAGAAAATTCATATATCAATATCAATGTTATCATAGTACATCTCAGTGAACAACCCAGCTCATGATGAATCCATCAATAAGCAATATCAGGGATTACAACAAGAGTTTAAGCTATCTTTTAACTAGACCCGAATACCAGTAGGAACAGAGAAGAATAACAAAGTCACTCACCACCTGAAGCACTCTTTCTCACTCACCCTAGTTGCAGCTATTCTTTTGGTAACCTCACAAACTCTCATCGTTCAACTTTCTTTTGATCCCGTGCTTTATATCAGCTTGCTAACATCACGATTTCTTCTTTTGTCCCTACAACAAACTCTACAAGAACGAACAAAATCATGTGACTGATCCTTAATAGAAATCAGGAGAAAGGCACAACTCCTTCGTCATTTTGTTGAACCACAAAATGACACTGATGGGCATGTGCAACCAAGAAATATCTCAGCCCAAAATCACTTGAACCCAATTATCATTTTGTCTAAAGTTGATTCGTGGCCCACTCCACCTTGAATCTATCTCAGACAAAACAATCAAAAAGTACAGTCACATGCCTTCCTCTTTCCTCTGTCTTTGACTTCACCGCCATAGACTCCTTTAACTCTGAGTTCACCGCCGAAGACCATAGTTCTTATCATCAGAACCAAAATCCACTTCTGAACACTCCTAGAGCACTCAAAGCTTCATTAAGCTTCTTAATTAGCACACTCTTTGTAAGAATATCAGCTGGATCTTCTAGTTGTCTTCATTTTCTTTACTAAAATCAAACCTTCTGCAATTAAATATCTTACAAAGCTCATTTTCATGGTCATATGTTTTGTTATTTCATGAAACACACTGTTCTTGGCTAAACAAATGGCGCTCTGGGAGTCACATCCCATTTCTATACTTTCATGTGCAAATCCGAACTCAAAGGTAATTCTTTTTAACCATAATTTACAAGCATCGACCAATGCCATATACTCTGCTTCTGTAGTAGATAAAGCTACTATGCTTTGCAATCTAGTTCACTATATTTCCACCCACCTGAAACACATATCATGAAATGGATCTTCTTCTACCAAGGTCAGCAACATAGTCACTATCACAAAATCCTTTTACTTCGACTTTATCTGGTTTTTTGAATGTTAGGCATAAATCTTTGGAATGAATTAGATACCTTGTATCCATTTAACTGCTTCCCAATGTTTCACGTTAGGTGAAATCATGAATCAGCTAACAATTCCCACAAAATATGCAAAATCAGGACACAATCCAACTATCGCATACATCATACTACCAACCAAAATGCAGTAAGGTACTGAACTTATCTCTATCTCTGCATTCTCTTTTTCTTCCAGTTTGGTAGATGATAGCTTAAAATGACAACCTAGAGGTGTTTGGGCCTACTTAAAATTAGATATGTTAAAAGTCTTTAAAACTTTCACAATTGAGATCTGATGAGATAACTTTAAGATTCTATCCTTTTTGTCCCTTGTAATGTCCATGCCTAAGATTCTTTTAGTTGACCCCAAGTCCTTCATCTCGAATTCATCACTTAACAACTACTTGAGCTTGTTAATTTATGCAATATCATTTACTGCCAATAACATGCCATCAACGTAAAGTAACAAAGAAAATGTATTCACTTTTTCTATAACCTTTTAGATAGACACAGCTGTCAAATTCATTCTTTGCATAATCCTTTGATTTGATGAACTGATCAAACCTTAGATTACATGCCTTGATGATTGTTTTAACCCATAAAGAGACCTCTTTAACTAACAAACATCATCACCAACTGAGAAACCCTCTAACTGTTATATATATATATATATATATCTTCATCAAGATATACATGTAAGAAAACGGATTTAACATCCAATTGTTTCAATTCCCAATCATGATTAACAACTAGTGATAGCATTAATATGATTATAATATGCTTGACAACTATTGAGAAAACCTCATGGTAGTCAATTTTCAATTTGCTTGAAACTTATGACTATGACCACCAACTTTTCTTGATCTCAGATTTTCAACCCTAGGAATTTTAGGTTTCAACTTGAATACCCACTTGCATCCAATAGTTCTTTGTACTTTAGATCTAGGTCTTTTATCCTAAGTATGGCTTGTATTAAAAGAACCAATTTCATCTTCCATTGCAGCTGTCCACATATCTCTGCATTTTCTTTTCATTGCTTCTTCATATGTCGCTGGCTCTTCATCATCAATGAAATCTAACATTACCAATGCATACACTGCCACATTTTATTCAATAAATCTTCTTGATTTTCTAATAATTCTTATGTCTTTGTCTCTTGCAAGCAAGTAGCCATTGTATGTTTGTGTTTATTTTGTATTACTATGCTCTTCTTGATCATTAGATATTGCGTGACTAGTTTCTGGAATATCTCCACCTTGACTAGAAACCTCTAATAAACTATCAACATCATTATCATCTAAATTTTCATCTTTTGGCAATACAAAAGAAACATTATTAGCTTTCCTTTCACGTAATGGTTGAATCATAGTATCAAAAACTTTATCAAAATCTTTGTAAACCACTAATTCATTAAATCTGACATCTCAGCTTACAACACACCTCTTGTCTTCCAATCTCCATATCATATAACCTTAACACCTTGTGGTTATCCCATAAAGATACCCTTCTTAGTCCTTGGCTTGAGTTTCCCTTGATCAACATGAAAATAGGCCAAACAACCAAAACGTTTCATGTGTGAATATTCAGGCTCCTTCATTGACCATTACTGTTCTAAAATCTGATAACCAATACACTTAGATGGTGTTCTATTGATTATATAACTAGCCATAGATGTAGCTTCTGGCCAATATTATTACAATAGTTCAATTTCACTTAGAAAACTTTTCACTTTTTTAAGATCGTTCTGGTTGAGTCTCTCAACCACTTCATTCTGTTGTGGAGTGTAGAAACATGTTTTATGCTTTAAAACACCATGCTCCTTGCAATAATCACCGAAATTCTTATTGCAATATTCTAAGCCATTATCAGTTCTCAGTCCTTTAAGCTTTTTTCCACGTTGATTTTATGTGAGAACTAGACAGTCAACAAACTTGGCATAACCTTCATCTTTATTCTTCAGGAAATATAGCCATACCTTTTCTGAATAATCATCCACAAAAGACATGTGGTATTGGCTTCTAGCAAGGCTCATTGTCACATTTGGTGATCCCTAAAGATTTGAATTCAAATATTCTAATGGTTCTTTAGAAGCATGTGTTCCCTTCGTAAATGATAACCTATGTGATTTTCCCAATATGCAAGGTTCACATTGCTTGATGTCTTTCACTAGTCTTGTTTGAACCAGCCCTTTATCAACCAATACCTTCATATTATTAGTTTTCATATAACCCAATCTGATGTGTCATATTTGAACTGCATTTTCTAGTCTCTCTTGTAGATATATTACCCATTCCAAACTTTATATCAAAATTTAGCATTAAATACTGATATTTAATATATTTTATTATATTATGTAGATTGGATCATATGTTACCATGGTTACCAAACTTGAAATTGATACTGATTATGGGTGGTTCTATTTGAGTTGCAAAATTTGTAATAAGAAGGTATTTCCGGTTGATTGCTATGAAGGAGATGAAGATGATGGTGTTGAGATTTTAGAAAACCACTTATGGAATTGTGCTACCTATAATTCAAATGTTAATGAAGTGGTTCCCAAGTAATATTATTTTTCTAAACCTATATACATACATATATATAGTCTCATTTTATATTATATTAAATGACATTTCTATTTATATGATTTTGTATAGGTATTACATTTTTGTGAAAGTTGGAGATGATTTCGGTGAAGCCAGATTCTTAATGTTTGATTCTATTGCTCAGCAAATAATTAATCGTTCTACTTCTGAATTAGCTGAGTCAGTTAGAGAGGTATTAAATGTTTTTAAAAATTTGTAATATAAACATATATTACTAATATGATACATAATATATAAGAGTAAAAGAATAAAATACAATTTAATGTATTACTTGCCACTTTAGACAATATCCACAGATCAAAAATATATATAACTGATTTTAAGTTACTTTAAAAATTAATTGTTATGAACACATGTCTAAGTAACAATCTAAATGAACATGTGTCTAAAAATTCAAATAAACATGAGTCCAAAACTTAAATGAACATGAGTCTAAAAACTTAAATGAATATGAGTCTAAAAACTTAAATAAACATGAATATAAAAATCCAAATGACCACAAGAATCTAAATAAATCAAAATCTAAATAGCAATATTACTTAAATTCATCTCCAAATCATGTTATAGTACAACAATAAATATACTTATTTCTTTTTTTAGATTTTGTTATTTCATGTTAACCAAAAATTATTCATTTATGGCAGATGAATAAACATTAAATTTAAAAGATAAACAAATACGGGTCTAATAACCTAAATGAACACGGGTCAAAAACTTAATTGAATATGGATTTAAGAACTTAAATGAACACGGATATAAAAAACCTAAATAAAAGTATAAACCTAAATAACTCACCTGCCTAAAAAGTTAAATGAACATGGGTTAAACACATTATATAATGCATCAAAACCTTAATAGACATGGATCCAAAAAATATATTCTAATAAACATGTATCCAAAAAATATATTTTATGCACAACACGAATCATCAATAACAATAATATTTACTTAAGACACTTATCATGTTTTGTATATTATCATGATACAATAAATTATCGATCATAACTAACATATTATTTTTATTTGGGTATTAAATACTTTTTAACAGTTATATCATCCTTAAATAATAATAATATAATAGGGATTTCACAATTATGTAATTTTAACATTAATAATATAATGTAATATACACAAATATTATATTTACTTAAATAGTATTTACTAATATAGATTTGTAGAGAAAAATTTAATTGTAATTATTGTAAACGTAAATTAAATTTTTGTTTACCATTTATAAATAGTTATTGGTAATTTTTTTTATAGTTATAGGAACTAAGGAGATCTAGATCATTTTGAGCAATAATATTTTTCCTTGAGAAGTACATAATATATTAGAGAAAATGAATAAATTACAATTTAATATATTTACTAACCGTTTTAAACAATATTCACGGGTCAAAAATATATAAACTGATTTAAGTTACCTTAAAATTGATTATTATGAACATAGGTATAAGTAAAAAAACTAAATGAACATGAATCTAAAAACTCAAATGAACATGAGTCTAAAAAGTTAAATGAACATGGATCTTAAAACGTAAATGAATATGAGTCTAAAACTTAACTGGACTCAAATATAAAAATTTAAATTAACAAAAATCTAAAAACTTAAATAACATGTGTTTAAGAATCGAAATAAATATGAGTAAAAAAATCTAAATAGCAATATTGCTTGAATTCCTGTAGTAATCATCTTGAAATATAACAATAAATATACTTACTTCTTTTTAAATTTTGAGTATTTTAGATTTTGTTATTTCATGTTAACAAAAAATTATAAATTTATGGCGAATGAACAAACTTTAAGATTTAAAAGCTAAATAAACAAAGGTCTAATAACCTAAATGAACACGGATTAAAAAACCTAATTGAACATAGGTTTAGGAACTTAAATGAACATGAATATTTAACCTAAATAAAAGTACACATATCTACAAACCTAAATAACCCACATATCTAAAAATCTAAATGAACACTAGTTAAATAAATTATGTAATGAATCAAAACTTTAATAAACATGGGTCCAGAAAATATACTCTAATAAACATGATCCATAAAATATATTTTGTGAAAAACACAAATCATCATTATAAATTCATTTTTAGTATATTAAAGTATATATATATATATAATAAAGTGTATATACAAATCAAACCACAAATATCACGTATATAAATATCATTAGTAAATAGAAATACACTATAAATATATGTATTTATTTTCAAAATTAAAAAAATATAAAAATAATTTGTATCTTGAAATTAAAATTATCTATAACTAAATTACAAAAAAATAAAAAATAAAAACTAACTCCGTGCAATGCACGGGTAATCATCTAGTTAGGCCATATTAATCCAATTGTTGACACAAACAAATCTGTATATAACATAAATTTTCCTAAACTAGAATATATCAAAATTTCTAAGTATAGAGACTACAAGTTTATCACCTTTCTAAATTAAAGTAAATCTATAAAGGTCGTATTTGACTAACGTCAAATATGAATTCCTTATTGAAAATTTTAAGTAAAAATAAAAAAGTGAAGTCTTAGAACGTAATGTACTAAAACTTTTAAGAATTAGTTAGCATCCAACTATAATTAAACAAATATAAAACAAATTTGTGTCCCCAAGACAATGAAAGCTCAAAATTACTTAAATTCTGCTTAGAGCCTGTTTCATCTCCACTCTCTTCTTCATATACACAGCAGCACACAGACACACCTTAATCCATTTCTTCTCTCTCTTCCCTTTCTCTCTCTCATAAAAAAGAGAGAATAAGAGGTAAAATAATAAGAAAGCAACCTAATCTTCAGCTTTCAAAAACCCAGATCGGTTACTCTGTTGCTTCTTCTCCAAATTTATTCTTTTGGATACTCAGTACAAAAGAAAAAAAACAGGCTTTGTTGTCTCAAGAAGCAAACAAACAAAACCCAAGTTGGGAAGTTTTCATTTCATATCTGAAGAAGAAAAATGAGAGATTTTGTGTCATGTTTCAGTGAGAACTCAATAAACGTGACACATCCATTATCATCATCATTATCATTATCATTATCATCTTCATCATCTTCATGTTCAAAGTTTAGTACCAACAACGCTTGTATCTCACCATCACTCATACCATCAATAAAATCCACCATTACAAGCATCTACAGAATCAGTTTATCGAAGCATCTCATTATCAAAGTCACTTGGTGTAATCCACACAACAACAATGGTTTAAGCATCTCTGTTTCCTCTGCTGACCAAAACCCATCAACTACTTTAAAGCTCAATACTTCTTCTCGTTTCTTCCGCAAGAAGAAAGGTAACAAATCCGTCGACTCCGATCTCGGTAAAATCGAGGTTTTTTGGGATCTTTCTTCCGCTAAATACGATACGAATCTTTGTGGTCCTGAGCCCATCAATGGCTTCTACGTTATTGTTCTCGTTGATGCTAAATTAGGTCTCCTTCTCGGAGATTCCTCTGAAGAAACTCTCCGTAAAAAGGGTTTCTCCGGCGATATTGGTTTCGATTTCTCTCTGGTTTCTCGACAAGAACACTTCTCCGGGAACAACACTTTTTACTCAACTAAAGCTAAGTTCATTGAAACAGGAGATTCACACGAAATCGTTATCAGATGTAACAAAGAAACAGAGGGTCTGAAACAGAGCAATCATCATCATCATTATCCTGTTCTTTCGGTTTGTATTGATAAGAAGACAGTTATAAAAGTGAAGAGACTTCAATGGAATTTCAGAGGGAATCAGACAATATTTATTGATGGATTGGTTGTAGATCTGATGTGGGATGTTCATGATTGGTTCTTTAGTAATCCAGGAGGATATGGAGGAAGAGCTGTGTTCATGTTTAGGACAAGGAATGGTTTAGACAGTAGCAGGCTTTGGTTAGAAGAGAAGATGTTTAAGAAAGATGAACAACACAAGCTTGACTTCTCTCTCCTCATTTACGCCTGTAAGACTTAGTAAGAAAAAAAATTTTCAATTTTTTTTTATCTTGAGATTTACAAGAAAGAGTGATTGATTGATTGATTGATTCTATTTTTATATTTGAGATGGATTTGGTTTCTTCCTGAAAGGAGTATAGATTTAATTTCTTACATTCTTTTTTTTTCGGAATTATGATTTAATATTGAGAAGTTCTAATATATGAATTTCTTTTTAGGAGTTGTTGATTTTTTTTTGGTAATTTTTTTAATTATAAATTCAATGTCATTTCCTAATCTTAAATTGAAAGTCATGTTGAAAAGACATATTGATGATTATGGTTAGAGCAGATATTTTGTTTGGCAAGATTTATGATCTTTATGATTTTGTAGGCGCATCAACAATTTTACATAAATTCCATAAATGTTTTGAAGCTATTAATGATACTGGTTATGGAAGAAGAATTGAAGATTGTGAAATAAGATGAAGAGAATAAATTGAGGGCATATGTGCACGCCTATAAAGATATGCATGAAGCTACTTTAAAGTACAAAAGTTAAAAAGCCTAGAATCTTACTCATTGAATTTTTCTTTTTACTTTTAAATTTCTCTTAATTTATACGAATGAAGTAATATCTCTAGAATCAAGCTTCTGTTCTTTTGTTTCCAAGTTCCAATTCTAGTTAGGTTATCTTGTTTAGGAGACTGTAGGTGATACTTTATCCCAAACTAAGATAAAAGAATTGTTTTATGCGATTAACATTTCATTCAAGGAACAATTTCTTCTAGTTTTTTATAAAATACATTTTTTTACATTTGGGAGTTTAGCTGCAAGAAATGGTTCTAATGTAGTTTAGTTGTTTCGGTTTGGAGAGATTTGAGTGGTAACATCTCAATCAAGCAACATTTTTTTCAACTTTGATTGATTTAAGGGTTTTAGCTGACTATATTGTCAACGTGTTAAGGATTTGATTCTCCTTAGTGCAAAACGGCAAAAACTATTTTTAGTAGCGCACGCAAGTGTGGTCGATTGGTTGAGCGAGATTTGAAAAGTTTGTGATTTTTTGGATCCGAAATTTTTTCAACTTGCATTCATGTATAATATTTCCAGGATTTTCAGATAACTTCCCTTAATTTTTAGATTTAGTCAGATCTCATAACCCTTTGATCCAAGAATAAGATAGGAACAAAACCTCCTATGAATTACCTTAGAGTTCATGGCATCCTTTAACCAAACGGCTTGAGTTATATAAGAAAAACATTCTACTAATTTGTTATGAGCATAAAACCCGGTACCAAAATCAAAACCAAAACAGACACAAAAAGTAACAGATCTCGCAAAATACTCGTATAGGTCCTAAATTTATATACTCAGAAAACCAAACCCGCCGAAACTAAATGGGCATCCGATATATTTTTCTATATTTAGGCTGTTTTAGATTTTTCATATTAAATCATTATTAATTTTCAATTTTTGTATAAATTTTTAAAAAAATACCCGAACCGAAGCTAACCCAAAAAATAAAAATACTTGAATGGGTCCTAAATTTGAAACCAAAAACCCGAAACCCAAAATGACACGACCCATACCCGAACCGGAATTACCATTCAATTTAGATTTATGTGTTTAACATATCTAGCTATAATCTGACCATATCAAAAATTAAAACAAGGTGTGAATTAGTTAAATGGCACAAGATAATTTTGAAATTGGCAAAATGACAATATTAATTGGCATTCTAACTTTCGTTTTCCAATTTAGTCTTACGAGGAAAAAATGATAATGATATATTTAACATGATAATAACATATTTAACATAATAATGATATAGTTAACACTATAATGCAAATCATACGCGATAAGAAGTTGTGTAGGTCGATAATATTTTATTTGTACACATAATAAGTTGGTTATATATATATATATATATATATATATATACACGTAACTGAGAGAATTGGATGAATAAAAGGGAGTTTTGAGGAGGAATATGAGGAAGTTGTTGGATATACAGAAGTATTGGAGAATTTATGGTGATATCTATAAATATATTACGATAAATTTGAAAATAAATATACAACACAAATAAAAACGTGATAATAATATTGTTAGCAATGTTTCTGACACACACATGTTATAGAGTAAGGTTATTGTCGCCATTATTTGTCTACGGTAACCTATATTTTCCCCTGTGCCATTTTGCTAATTTTGAAGTTATCTTGTGCCATACACAACAATTTCCCTTATAACAATCAGGTCCCTTTTTTGAGTTTAAGACCTCCTTTTTCTTTTGTTTAGAATCTCTTTACCGAAATAATATAGAAGTTTAATTGTTTCTTCCTTCACGATTAACCTAAATCTGCTATGTTTTTTTTCCTCAGCCTTTTATCACTAACTAAATTCCCTTATTCAGCTTTTTTGCTTGTCTCTCGATCTCTTTCTTACTTCCTCTTTAGTCTCCTCTCTGCTTTATGTATAATTATTGACTTGTTAATTTATCGCGTGTGTCATCAAGGCGGACACTATATAAAAATTTGGTATCCACATAATAAATAATAGTTTTGAAAAAATATAGTTATGAAAAATTACGTAAATATATAGATAAAACGCCTTAGACTTTTGAAAGGGCTACACAACTTCTACTCTACATATACTTTCTTCTACTTTTATATCCTTATAATGTTAATATTATTTTTGGCCCCTAAAACAGTAGCTTAACCTGCTTCACGTCAGGGCCAACCCTTGTGCCACTATGGACAAGGTCCCGATGAACATGTCGCCAAAAGAAGAGGAAAAGCCTTTTGTTATTTCGAACCTTCCTCAATTCTCTTCTTCAGAAAATAATGCCCTCAATCTAATCTGTCGACTTCTCAACCTTTCTCATCAAAACATTTTGAGCTTAATCTTCAACCTTATTATGAAGTGGCAAAAATAAGAGAGGGGGAGAGGTGAGGTTCTATCCAAGGAGAGATTTCAGTTTGTTTTCAACACAGGACATGATCTAGAGAAAAATTCTAGATAGAGGGATTCATACTTACGAAAAATGGGCTATTGCTTTGGAGCGAAAGACTAAATTTACTCCACCTTATTTCATGTAGTTTGTCCCTGTTTGGGTTCAAATTCGTAACATCCCTCTAAACTACTATACCTCTGGAACTATTACGTAACATGGAGAGATAATAAGCCAAGATAAGGAAGAGGTGTGTGATCCAAACAAGCCTCAAAGCAAAGATTTTGTTAAAGAGAAAGTCTGATTTAATGTTTCAAAACCCTCGCAGTAATCAAAAGTCACCGTATTTTCATATTGTTGTTCAGAAGTAATGATTGTTAGAGACTAACATATAACTATGACGTTTTTCCTCTCCTTATTAAGCATCACCAAGATCTTTCAATTAGGATACTTAAGAATATTCTTCCTAAGCCTAGGGTGGCTCTAGTTATCAAAGAAGATAAACCTTTGTTTGGAGTGTTGAAAAATAAAAAAAGTAGGATTTCACTTGATTCTCGATTGACCTAGAATTGCCTTGGATATCTTCGATGGAATGAGACAATATTTTATGTGAGGATTTTGTAACACCCGCAGTCCGTAGACCATCCCGGGTGATTTTACACAAGTCCTAGGAAGGTGAGTTGTTGACCCAAAGGGAACAAATGGGTCAGTTAGCCAAGGAAATTCACACAGAATTGGTTCTGGCCGAGTTTGGTACGGACAGATTGAAAGAAATATTGAGGTAAGTTGACTCGGGTCGAGTAGTGGGCAAGGGAATCTGAACGGTTGAATGACATAGTGAAAACTAAGTTAAGTAGCTCGAACAAGCAAGTTGCTCCATAGGTACCCAGGTGTGTGAGCATGTTTTGGTTGGAAACAAGCACTTAGGTGCATGAGCTGCTATAAGTGGGAAGTAAGCACTCAAGTGTGTGAGCTGATCCGAGTAAGTAGGCAAATGGCTGCATCAACAAGCAGTTACGTGAGCAACTTTAAGTACACATGAAGCACCAGCTACATGAGCAGCTTTCAGTCAATTAATTCGACTAAGTTGTACACATGCTATCCGCTAAAGTAAACCCATGGGAAAAGTTTGCTATGAAATCCGATGGCAAAGGAAGCCTAAGGTAATCTAACTCTATAAATATGCTCAAGTTGTTCCTTGCTTGGATCATTACAAAAAAGACTTAGAGAAATATTGAGAGAAAGTGAGAGAAAATCAGAGAAGATAATCTAAGAATTAAGGCAAAGCAAAGATTGAGATGCTTCGGACTGTTTGAGGGAGTATTGCTCAAACTCGGGTGTTGGACTCATAAACTTATCCATTGAAATTAGTCAGCGTCAAGAGGTGTCAGGTAGCAGTTCGGCTAAGGTGAGTGTTGACCATGGATCTAACTTGGCTCGATCCTAACATAGATTCATTAAGTCTAATAATGGTTCAGGGTTGGTTGCGTTTATTGCTTGTCATATTCATACTGTATCATTGTTTGGTCCATGAGTTGTTTGGTATAAACCGTAGTCTGATCCTGGATCATGCTTGATGGCTGGTTAAGTAGTGAGGCATGAATGGATCAAAGGAAAACACTGGGAGCCATTCTTGATGCTCTCACGGACAAAATAGTGTTTTGACTTGCATGTTTATGAGTTGATTGAATTAAATTTTAAAAATGATTCCTTGTTAGACCCGTGAGACGGAATGATCCACTCACTAAGCATGAATTGTGCTTACGCATTCATTTTGGAATGTAGGTGAGAACATGTTCCATGGAAAGAACTCTAATGTCTAAGCTATGGGCGGGACCAATGCGATGGGAAGAAAGGGATGGTGTAGAAATGGGTAGTTGGGCTAGTTTCAATGTTATGTATGGTTTTTGGTAGCAAATATCATTGTACTAGCACATGTTCATAAATAAATGGAACCGTTAAGTATAAAAATAGGAACATTCACTTAAACAAATTCGCTGAAAATGACTAAGAATGCTAGGGAACCCTATTTCATAAGTATACAGTACAATCATTATCGATAGGGACCTCACCGCGGACTATGTGGTCGTGGGTTGGGGCGATCTGGTTAACAAGTCGCCGCGGTTCGCATATAGTTAAATTTTTGGGGAGGCAAAATTGGTATCAGAGCCTAATCGATTCTAGGATAAGTCATTTTTATGCATAAACGGGTAATAGTGGGTTAAGAACCATCCTTCCATCGCCATATGTCTCACAGTAAATGAATGAGTTCTATGGATGTAAAACATGAGCAAAGTTAATGTTGGGTCTAACGTTTCTTGGTCCTTGTAAATGGCTAAGAACAATCAGGAAATGGCAAGGAATGTTGATAATGAAAGGGTACAGAACCAAGAAAACTAGGTAAATATGGGAACTACCTAGAATATACCAAATGCGGCTCAAGAGGGAGTTGCTGCAAGTGTAAAAACTGCATCTCCGGTTGGTTTGGAGGCAGTTTTGGGGGTGTTGGCTCAAGTTCTGGCTAGACTACCAGCAGTTTCCCCTATCATAAATAATCCACCTTCGGTAAACACATGATTGTCAGTGAATGTTACAGAGGAATCCCAAACGGCTAGTACTCCATCGTATCTGAAGGTGATATAGCATATGTAGAGATTGGGCACTAAGTTCTTCTTTGGTGGTGCAAAGCTCATTGAAGTGTATAAATGGATGAGTAGGCTCCGAAGGAACTTTGATTCAATTTGTTGTCCCCAAGAGTTTAAGATATACACTCCACCACTTGGAAGGTGGGGCACATAATTGGTTGCTTAGCATATCTGGCCGAAGGGCAAACCCAGTTTGTAGTTGGAAAACCTTCTGCAATGAGTTTCGGGTAAAGTACTTCCCACCATAGGCATTGGACATGCTTGAGGGGGCCTTAATGAAGGTAAACTAAGGCTCTACGATGGTAAGGGAATACGAGAGTGAGTTTAACAATCTCAAGAAATATTTGGGACATAAGAAAGAAGAGGAAAATGTGCATGTCCGTCATTTTATGCGTGGATTATAGATTGAGCTTCGCAAGATTTGCTTAGTTTGAAATTACTCTTCCATGTCTGAGCTTGAGGAGAAGGCAGCTCAGTTAGAATGCGAGATTGAGGGGGAAAGTAATACGTACCAGGAAGAATAAGTTGTTATAACTGGTGCATATATTTGGTCCAGAGGTGGATTTGGGCAAGGGAAAAAGGTGGAATAAGGATGCCATGGGTAAGGGAAAACGCACTGCTTGTGCAATGTGTGGGTAATCACGCGGGCACATTTCCGGTGCGAAAGTCTTGAGTTTAAAGCTCGGGAATGTCCAATAACGGACTCAAACAGTAAAAGCAAAATGGATCTGATACGAGAAAGTGTTTCCATTGTAGTGAAAGTGGACATTTCAAGGAAAAGTTTCCTAACCTAATGCAGTCTAGAGGGAAACGGGCAAATGATGGACTGCTGCCACCGCCAAAGAGGCAAACGATGACACAAAGAGTGTATACGATGACTTCATAAACATTAGAGCCAAGTACCTCCCAACTAATCACTGGTGAGTCCTATCGATCACCTAAGTAAAAATTCTTTATAGAATTGGGTGTTGCATGCATTTTTGGTTTTAGCATTCTAGTTGGATGCATAGGGACCATTATTATGAGTGGAGTGGCAACCCATGTTATGTTTGACTCCGGGGTATCACACTGTTCTGTTCACTCAAGAATGGTAAGGGATGATGGGTTTGAGAAAGAATCCGAGAATCACGATGATCTAATCCAAACCGTGGGTAGAAAAGTCATGGAAGACCTTGGATCAGTCTGAAACCTCTCCATGTTAATCAGAGGAGTAAACATGTCATCGGATCTATTGATTTACCCTTGAAGGATTAGGATGTAATTCTGGGAATGGACTGGCTTGGGAAGTACAAGGCCCATCTGGACTATCATCGTGGCCGAGTTAAGTTTGAGAATGGTGGGAAGGTATTGGTTTATCAGGGAGTCTGACCTACCTCAGGCATTCTGATAGTCTCGGTCATTCAAGCAGAACGAATGATTGAACAAGATTGTGAAACGTACTTAGCTATGATCACTACAGTATAAACAGGACCAAACACAGAACTGGAAGAGATTCCGGTGGTGATGAGTTCGAAGATGTGTTCCAGGCATTGACCGGTTTACCACCAGCTCGGTCTAACCCATTTATGATCGAGTTTGAACCGGGAACAACTCCAATATCTAAGGCGTCTTACCGTATGGCTCCCGCTGAGATGGCTGAGTTAAAGAAGCAACTAAGTGAGTTATTGGATAAAGGATTTATATGGCCGAGTAGTTCACCGTGGGGCGCATCGGTACTATTCGTGAAAAAGAAAGATGGGAGTTTCAGACTCTGTATTGACTACCGTGTACTAAACCGAGTCATAGTAAAGAACAAGTACCCTCTTCCACGGATTGATGAGTTGTTGGACCAACTCCGAGGTGATACTTGGTTCTCCAAGATTGATCTAGCTTCGGGTTACCATCAGATCCCGATTGCAGAACAAGATGTAAGAAAGACGGCTTTCTGGACAAAGTACAAGCACTACAAGTTTGTGGTCATGCCGTATGGGCTGACTAATGCGCCAGCGGCCTTTATGAAACTCATGAATGCGTGTTTAGGGAATTATTGGATGAATTTGTTATCATCTTTATAGATGATATTTTGGTGTACTTTAAGGATCCGGATGAGCACCAGGTCCACTTGAGAACGGTCCTGAGTAAGCTGAGGGAACATAAGTTATTCGCCAAGTTGAGCAAGTGTAGCTTTTGGCAAATGGAAGTTGGATTTTTGGGTCATGTGGTCTCAGACAAGGGACTGTCTATCGATCCAGAAAATATTAGAGCCATTGGGGACTGGCCAAGACCTATGACTGCGTCAGAGATCTGAAGCTTCTTTTGACCGGCTGGGTATAATTGTCGCTTTGTTAAAGGCTTTGTAAGCATGGCTCAACCACTGACCCGACTTACTAGGAAGGATGTCACGTATACATGGACCATAAAATGGGAACATAATTTTATGAAACTGATGGAGTTGCTCACGAGTATTCCTGTCTTAGCCTTGCTCAAACCAGATGAACCATATGTGATATACACAGATGCATCAGGGATGGGTCTTGGATGAGTCTTGATGCAGAGTGGGCAGGTTATTGCATATGCCTTGAGGCAATTAAGGAAACATAAAGTAAACTATCCCACCCACAACTTGGAAATGGCCGTAGTAGTCTTCACCTTGAAGATATGGCAATCCTACCTTTATGGTGGGAAGGTCCAAGTTTTCATGGACCATAAGAGCTTGAAGTATATCTTCACTCAACCAGAACTGAACCTAAGGAAGAAAAGATGGATGGAACTGGTCGTGGATACACTGAGTTGGAAAAGAGTTGCCACAAATTCTAAAAAGGATATAGAAGAGTTAGTCAGTAAAGTTAAGAAGTTGAGTCTGGAAGCGTTAACAGTGGATGAGGAGTCGATGGGCTTAAGAGCTGCGGATCAAGTAGACTTGTTGAGTCGGATCAGGTTTGCTCACGAAAAGGATGTTAACTTAAAAATGGTGGCCATGAATAATCAAACCGAATATCAGATTTCGAGTAATGGAACCATCTTAGTCAAGGGCCAAGTGTGCGTTCTGAATGATCAAGGATTGAAGGAAAAAATATTTAAGGAAGCACATTAGTCCAAGTTTTCTATCCATCCAAGAACAACCAAGATGTACCATGATTTAAAGCGGTACGACCATTTGATGGGAATGAAAAAAGACGTGGCTAAGTGTGTTTTAGAATGCTCCATATACCAGTTGGTTAAGGCGGAACATTAGGTTATGAGTGGTTTGTTGAGGAACCTACCAATTCCAGAATGGAAATGGGGTATGGTCACGATAGACTTCATCACGGGTATACCCACTTGTGACAAAATGATGCAATTTGGGTCATCGTCGATCGATTGACGAAGTCCGCCCATTTCATTGTGGTGAATAGAAAGGATGAAGCTAAGAAATTGGTCGAGACGTACGTAAAGGAGATCGTCCAGTTGCATGGATCACCGGTACGTATAGTGTCTAATAAAGATGCTAAGTTTATCTCAGCATTTTGGAAAGCATTTCAGACTAAGTTTGGTACCAAGGTCCATACGAGTACGGCCCATCATCCGCAAACAGACATCCAATCTGAGAGAGTGATCTAGACCCTTGAGGACTTGATGTGGGCAAGTGTGTTGGACTGGGGCGGTAAGTGGGAAGAGTACTTACCCTTAGCCGAGTTTTTGTACAACAACAGTTTCCATGCAAGTATTGGAATGTCTCCTTACGAAGCTTTGTACGGACGACCATGTAGAACCCCATTGTGTTGGACCCAAGTGGGGTGAGCGAAGTATGTATAGCCGTAACTATGTTGAGGAAAGTACGGAGAAAATTAGTACGTTGAGACAAAATATGAACGCGGCTCATAATACAAAGAATAGTTATGCGGATAAGCATATAAAGGAACTCGAGTTCGCGATAAATGACTTGATCTATATCAGAACAATCACATACAAAGGCAAGGAACGATTGGCTCGATCCACCAAGTTAAGTCCGAGGTATATGGGTCCGTAAAGGATTTGAGCAAAGGATTGGACCGGTTGCCTATAAAGTGGAACTGCCATTGGAACTAGAAGCGTTTCACAACATTTTTCATGTGTCCATGCTAAGGAAATGCATTGCCAGTGGGGAACGGATAATGATCAAACCCCAAAGGATATGAGGGAAAAAATTTTGGTCGAAGGGAAACTAGTCCAGATCATAGACCAAAAAAATTCAAGGCATATCATAGGAAAAAGGTCAGAATGATCCAAGTGGAATGGGTTTGTGATGGATCAAGGGAGATCACTTGGGAACAAGAAGTCTTGATGAGGGAAAAGTTTCTTAAGTGGTTCAAAAAAGAAGAAGTCAGTGTGGTTAAGTCCTAGATTCGAGGGCGAATCTCCGTTAGGTGGGGAAGAATCGTAACACCCACCACGAACCATCCCGGGGGATTTCGGACAAGTCCCAGGAAGGTGGATGGGACCCAAAGGGAACATATGGGTTAGTTAGCCAAGGGAACCCACGCAGAATTGGTTATGGCCGAGTTTGGTATGAACAGATTGAAAGAAAGGTTGAGTTAAGTCGACTCCGGTCGAATTGTGGGCAAGGGAATTCGAACGGTTGAATGACTTAGTGAAAACTAAGTGAAGTAGCTTGAGCAAGCAAGTTGCTCCATAGGCACCAAGGTGCGTGAGCATGTTTGGGTTGGAAACAAGTACTTAGGTGTGTGAGTAGGTATAAGTGGGAAGTAGGCACTTAGGTGTGTGAGCCAATTCGAGCAAGTAGGCAAATAGCTGCATCAACAAGCAGTTATGTGAGCAACTTTAAGTACACATGAAGCAGCCCGCTGCATGATCAGCTTTTAGAAAATTAATTCGACTAAGCAGTACACATGATATCCGCTAAAGAAAACCCTTGGGAAAAGTTTCCTATGAAACCCGAAGGCAAAGGAAGCCTTGGGTAACCGAACTCTATAAATACGCTCAAGTTGGTCCTTTCTTTGGATCATTACGAAAAAGACTTAGAGCAATATTGAGAAAAAGTTAGAGAAATCAGTGAAGATAATCTAAGAACTAAGGCAAAGCAAAGATTGAGAAGTTTCAGGCTGTTTGAGAGAGTATTACTCGAACCCGGGCGTTGGACTCATAAACTTATCCATCGAAATCAGTCAACATCAAGAGGTGTCATGTAGCAGTTCGGCTAAGGTGAGTGTTAACCGTGGCTCTAACTTGGCTCGATCCTAACATAGATTTGTTAAGTCTAATAATGGGTAAAGGTTGGTCACGTTTATTGCATGTCCTATTCATATTGTATCATTGTTCGGTCCATCATTGGTCTGGTATGAACCGCAGTTTGATCCCGGATCATGCTTGACGGCTGGTAAAGTACGGACGCATGAATGGATCAAAGGAAAGACTGGCGGCCATTCTGGATGCTCTCACGGACGGAATAGTGTTCTGACTTGCATGTTTTTGACTTGATTGAAATAAATGTTGGATATGATTCCTTGTTAGACCTGTGAGACGGAATGATCCACTCACTAAGCATGAATTGTGCTTATGCATTCATTTTGGAATGTAGGTGAGAACGTGTCCCATGGAAAGAACTCTAATGGCTAAGCTATGGGCGAGACCAAGGTGATGGGAAGAAAGGGATTGTGTAAAAATGGGTAGTTAGGCTAGTTTCAATATTATGTATGGTTTTGGTAGCAAATATCATTGTACTAGCAAATGTTAATAAATAAATGGAACTGTTAAGCATAAGAATAGGCACATTCACTCAAAGAAATTCGATGAAAATGACTAAGTATACTAGGAAACCCTATCTGATAAGTAAACAGTCTAATCATGATTGATAGGAACCTCACTGTGGACTATGTGGTCGTGGGTTTGGGCGATATGGTTGATAAGTGGTCGCGGTTCGCATATAGTTGACTTGCTGGGGAGCCACTGATTTGACTATGAAACCTTCCCACATGAAAGATCCTTTACTTTACATCGATCTATATGTCATGATCTCATAGTTCCTTTGTTAAGCACATGCAACATGCAAAAACTATAATATATTTCCTTTTAAACGAATGTTGAACTCATTGTAAAAGTCAAGCCTTTGATTTCTAACTAAGATTATTTCTATTGTAATCTCAACAAAAATGGAATTTGTTTTTGTAAATTCTGGTTAATAGCTAGCTGAAAGAAACCTCATCATGGGTAAGGGCGCTCGGCTGAAATTTTAACCCAAACTTTAATGGGATAAAGGAAAACAATTGGAAGATTCAGTGCCCAACAAAAATTTAAATCTTTATATAAAAAGTTGTATGTTTTGTCATCCTAGCCGCCAAGGGTTTGACTGACAAATGCCTAGTGATACGTTTCTCCTAGGTGTAAGGATTGAGTTGCTAAAGTTGAGAAGTTGAAGATTCAAAGGATTGGAGCTTCATAGATGAACTCGACCAAGGTTGTTCAAGTATAGGACTCGAGTGTAACTAAACGAGTTCAAATTTGGATGAAATTTGATGAGCACAGAGTTGGGAAGCTGAATAGTTTGCTGGTTAAATTTCAGCTTGATTTGATGAGTGAGTGAAGAGAAACGAGTGCGAAGATAGATGAGATCTGATGGTGGTTTCCGTGAACTATGTGGATTGAATAGCTTCAGTTCAAGATATCTGAACTCCTCTTGAACAACTGAGTTCTTCCTTTAATGGATTTTCAAAATAACGAGTTAGTATTCCCAACTATGAACTATCTAGAGAGTTGTATGAAAGTAGAAGATAGTTAGATTGAAAGAGAGAGTTAATAAGTCTTTAAATATCTAGGGTTTCTGTAAAAGAAAATGGTCTAAAATAGATATGAGCCTAAAATATATAAGTATAAATGGGTTCTCTTAATCCTTTATGATCCAAAAGCCCCATTAAAACCTTACTTGCCAAAACCTAGTGGGACAGAAGACAAGTGAAAGAAAAATAGTACTAATGGATCACAAGCCCATTTATACTTCTTCACAAGCCTGAATTGAAACCAAGGCATTGTGGACTTGTGAGTCTGCTTCTTGATTCTGTTTCAGCATTCCATCCACCAATTAGTTGAGTTGTTTGGTCTTAATTCTGGTTATTGGTTCGGTTGGCATCTTCATTGTCTTTGCAGCTCCATGGTCATCTCCTAGCTCCTCTTCAACTTCGAGTTCCTCTCCTAGTTCCTCCTCAGTCCCAAATTCTTCTCTATTTTCCTTATTGTTCATGGTCATATCACCTATTCTTCGACAAGATGTTAAATTTGTGGTTAAGAAGATGAATCAATTAACCATAGTGGGTTTAAACTCTAATGTGATATTCTATAGGAACCTAAATTTTTACGACAAGATAACTATAAATTATAAAGAACTCTGAAATAAAATTCTAAATACAATACCAAATCTCAAAGATGTAAAAGAATTGCACACGAGTCAAAACTCTCCATAAACTTTTAGACATCCCGTAACGTGATCTCTTCGTAGCATTGATATTCTCAGGATATAACTATATTTTTTTTTTTGTTTGCCAACATCAAATAATAGAAGTCTACAAAAAGATAAAGATAAACCAATTTTCTATGTATGTTTCTTATATAGCTCGAGCTCAATATCATTTTCTACCCCGAGTGAAAAGATAAAACGCATCCAATAAAAACCAAGCATACATTATAGAAAACAAATAAGAGATATCATAATAATTAATTCTTAACGTTAATTTTACTTTTGTAATAAATTATACTTGAGACTTCTATTTTTCTAATGAAACAGATTTTGATTTTGATATGGAATTACACTATCTGATTTCGGTTTTTATTACGAGAATTCTAAATTCTACAAGATCAGTTTATTCTAGTAAACATTTTATCAGAAAAGTTGCCGGAAAACTGGTTGGAGCTATTTTGTCAAATTTAAAAATTCCAACACATTGTGAATGAATGAAAACCTCCAAAGAAAAATGTTGGAGTATTCACCCTCTCTGAAAATAAAACATAAGTTTTTGACTTATCATATGTATTTATAGCCCCTTTTTACATAGCCAAACCTCACACTTCACAATCTCCATAAGAATTTCTTCTTTATTAACCTTCTGATTTTTTATCTATATTAAAAAAAATATGGGAAAGATTAATAAAAAATTAAAATAAAAAACATAAAAGGAAAGGGGATACATGTGCAGCACAGTGTCTGTATAGCTTTCAACCCCTTCAATAGTGGTCCCATTTTTACATTACTTACAATTTAATTTTCGAATCAAAAACCTATCAGCCCCTCTCCTACTTGTATTCTTCTTATATTAACACTCATCCAAATCTTTATTTCTCCATAAGATACTTTAGAAAGAAAAAAAATTCAACACGAAAAATTTCCACAGCATTCTCTACCTAAATTCAATTGTTATAACTCCGCATGTTATATCTTTATGTTTAAAAATGTATTTTGTCGGTCCAATTATTTACAAGAAAAACATTACATCAGTTTTGTTAAATTAAACATTATTTTCACAAAAGTAAAATGATAATATCGATAACAACTAAGAAATAACCATTAATATTATCAGTGATGTTACTAAATAAAGATAGTAGCACGTTTTAAAGCGAATTAAAATATCCATTGAATGATTGACCTACAATCACTCAAATAATAGGATTTTGATTCAGATGATCCATTTGTTAACGAAAAATAATAAAATGAAAAAGCTGGTCAATGTAAATAAATATAAATAAAAAAAAAAAAGTAATAAGTAAACGGTATATAGAGAGAAAGAGTACCGGCATTAAATTTGCTTAGGCTCCTCACATGGACCTGCATGTGTCCTTTGTAAATGTTAGTGTACCCCATAATTTTAGGCACACAACTCTTGTCTATTTTATTTATCCTTTGACTCAAATTTTAATGAAATTATTTTCATATATATTCATTGATACAATGCCAAAGTAACATTAATGTAATTATGCATTTTATCATTCAGAAGTGAACTTTACTCTACATATCTCTCACTTATCTTATTCTAAATCATTGACATCATTTATTTTAAAAGTCAGATGACTACTTCAAATGTTTCCAAGGTAAAAAAAAAAAGATTTCTATATGTACTTTTCAAAATTCATCTAATTTTTATTTTGAAAAATTTCTTGTTGAAAAAAAACATTTCCAAAGTCATAACCCAATCACTGAGTTTATACAAACCGATACGATTAATATAAATGAACAAAATTTATGTTGATTTCTTAAAAAGAAAAACATTAAATAATTTTTAAAGACACATAAAAATGACTTTTTTTTTTTGTTTAAGTACACGAATTTATAGATATAACCAAAGAAATCCAAACCGTATTCCATAATAGTATAAATATTTGTATAATTATTGAGCTTTGTTTTCTCTATCTTACACTAACATTTATCAATCATAAACAAAAGCAGAAGAATAATAGTAAAAAGGCTCTAGTGTTGGCCAAGAGACACATCATAAATTTTCAACCACCAAAAACAAAGTTATTTAATCTTTGTAATTACTAATATTGATAGTCATCTATATATAATCTAATATTCTGATATTGATAATCATCTATATATATAATCTGTTAGAATATCCCATGTTGGAAAGAAACATAAATTCACTGTAACATATATAAGATATGAGTTTTTTTACTTATTGTCAATTAATTTTTAGTTGGGAATTCATAATCTAATATGGTATCATAGTTGAGGTTAAAATAACATATGATATCATGTCTCGTTGTGGCATATCCAACAGATGCTAACACATCTAGTTGTGATATTTCCGAGACTATGAGTTTGGACTAACATCCATTCATATTTTGAGGGGAATGTTAGAATATATCACATTGGAAAAAAAAGAGAATTCTACACTAATATATATATATATATATATATATATATATAGACGTTTCTACTCATCCCTATATTATTTTGAGTTTGAAAATTTATAATCTAAATATAATCAACATTGCAATCTTGAGGCAAGTTTCATAGAATATAAGGAGAATTTGTAAGTCATATTTTAGAACATAATTAAGAATATAACTACTCTAAAATCAAAACTTAGTAGATAACCATCTCATAAAAAGTAGGACCCCTCAAAGCAAATAGCTAGACTAGACCATTATTATAATGCTTTTATACAAAATAATATTCATCAGTGTGGTATAAATTGGAGAGTAAAAGGAGAGAAAGAAGAAGGAAAATGAAGAGAAAGAGAAGGAAAATGAGGAGGAAAAGAAAATACAAAATTTAAGATTTTACCAAGATGAACTACACCATACATTATAGATTTTCTATACGAAATACTATTAAGTAATATGGTATAAAAGGATGATCAGGAGAAGACTTTAGGGTTTAGGGAAGAAGAAAGAGGAAGAAAAGAAAATGAAAGATTTATTATATACGGTTTAGTTTATAGTGTATAAAAAGAGTTTTATATCAAATAGACTATCTATATAAAATTATTTGATCACATATTTGATAATTATTTTTATTCATTTTTTATAATAGTATGTGTAGAAAAAATGTATGTTTTTTAAAAGAAATTTTTTTTCCATCTTCCTAAAAGATTTAGCTTTGATTTAGTTTGTAAAAAAAGGTTATATTGTAATAAAGGAGAATTTGAGAGAAGAAGAAAAGGTAGAATGGAAAATATTATAAAAAATAAATATAAATTATCACTATTTTATTATCTTATATATAATAAAAGGGTAAACGTTCGGAATCAACATTTAGTCATGTGCTATATTATTCCAAAAGTTGTTACTAGGAATATTTGTCTAAAAATTGTTACGAGAAATATTATTATAATAATATATTATTCAATCTATAATAAAAATATATTAGTAAAACTTTAGGGATAATATAGTAATTATATTTTTGTTTTTTAAAATTTTTATGTACACCATAATTTTTTTAATAATCTTCGATATTCTTTACATTTATTATTTTCAATTCTTTAAAAAAAATACAATTTAATGAAACTTTATAACAATACATTATAATAAGATTCAATTAAACTTTGTAACAAAAACAACTTATGTTTTATTGAATTAATGCTAATAAATAATAATACAATAGCAATTTATTCAATAATAATAAAATATTTATAAATAATGCACATAAATTAAAATTAAAATACAATTGAATTAAATGGTCCCTTATGTAATAAAATAGTAGCATTAATTTAAAATATTATGTAATATTAGTCAAAAAGTTATTACTATGAATATTATGAAAACAATGATAACAATTTGCTACTAGGAATATTATGATAACAATGATTTACAATATATTAAAAAATCTATAATGTTAATCTACTAATTAATTTATTAAATTTTCTCCATAAAAAAACTTATTTACGATATATATTTACGATATAATTAATCTTCTATATTTTTTTCGTTTATCAAAAAAATAACACAATTCAATAAAACTTTGTAACAATACATTATAATACAACTCAATTCCATTTTGTAAAAATAACAATTTACGTTTTATTGAATTAACGTTAATAAATAATAATAAAATAAACATTTACGGCTCCTTAAATTTATGGTAAAAAATGATAATACAATTTAGTTCAATAATACAAATAATAATAAAAATAATGCACATAAATTAAGAAATAATAATACAATTGAATTATGTTATTCAATAACAAACACTTTAATTCAATTATTTAAATAATAAGAATACAGTGTAAATCTATTTAAAACGAGAATTCTGTATTTTAAAAAATTAAAATGACAATAATTATATTTTCTTTCGATTTAACATTTTAAAAAACATTATCATAACAATAACAATTGATGACACCTAAAAATATCATTATCATAACTAATTCCTAAAATTTTGTTATTGATAAAGAATATTCTACCAAATAAGCTAAAGAATATTCTTAACTAATTCCTAAACCTACTAGGTTTTGCTAATTCTTATATTTAAATAGATGTCTACTCCTTTCATTAATTCTCAAATTCACAAAGAAAATAACATCTTATTTTCGATTTATTAGCATAAATCTTTTGTACTATAATCTTCAATTATGGTTTGATGAAGAAACCCCAAAATTATTGATTATATATTCTAAAGCATGTAATTATTTTTTCTCTGAATTTCTTTTTGGTATCAATTTATTCAAGAATATGTCTTTAATAAGCTTTTTTTTTAAAACCTAATACACTACTATATATATAGTCATTACCTTTAGGTCACAACTACCATAAATGTTTTTCACAATTGTTATTCACTTCTTATAATATTCCATTATGTGATTTATTATAATCTATTTTACACTTCTTATAGTTTGTTACAACCCATTTTACGATTCTTATACCTTAATACGATTTCTTTCACAAACGTATCTAATCTATAAGATCCCAAAGAAACACAAGACTGGTAAAAAAACTTTACGATTCTTATACCTCGCTATAATTATATTTTGTATTTCAATTTTTTCGTATCTCAATTTTTAAAATTGATACTTTACAAATATGAAACATCATTGATATCATTATTATAATCGTCATTGATACCATAACTTTACCGATATACCATTATTACCATTATTATTATTACTATTATTATTATATATAGAAATTAGTGTATAGTATTACATAATCTAATTTAGTGTATAGTATTCATTACTATTATATACAGAAATTCGAAATACATTTTAAAGTTTTATTTATAATATATATCTTATAATATATCAGCCCTATTTAATCGATTTATTGTTTAATAATTTTGTATTATTACTAAATGTTAGCTATACTATTAGAACCCAACTTGAATTTAAACGAACACAAAATTTCAACTATTTTAAAATTATCGTTTATTTTAGAATATTTCTTTTTGGATGTTACTAAATTTTAGCTATTAAATTAGAATCCAACTTGAATTTAAACTTAAACAAAATTTCAACTATTTTAAAATTAGCATTTATTTTACAATATTCCTTTTTGATAACAATTTTATGTTATTGTTATACTAAATAACAATAACAAAAATTCACCATTAACCAAAATTCATAAAATTTTATATATTTTAAAATTGGTGTTTTATTAGACAAAAAAAAAACATTTAAAATAGTTATTGGTGAATTTTGAAAATTATCGATTTGTTAGATGAAAAATAAAGAAATATACATTTGAAAATTGTATGCATCTTTAAAATTTCCTATTTATTAGAAAAAAATAAAAATATACATTTTCTAATTGTATAAATTTTTAAATTGCCGATTTGTTTGACAAAAAATAATAAAATATAAATTTGAAATAGCCAATTTGTTAGACAAAAATTGTATACATTTTTTCTAATCTATTTAGTCTTTTTTAAACCACATTCACCCTAGCCTAAAATTAGGTTTAAATGTCTCTCATTCACTATGTAAGCTTAACGTGATACATATCTATAGTCGACAAAAAGTATTAAAAAAAAAAAAAACTATCTTTTGTTTTTATTTTATTAGGAAATATTTTATAATATACATAAAATAATAAAAATATTTCATGATAACGAATTATAAATCTAAATGAACATAGATTTTAAAATATATACGAAATGTATTTGTACTTAATATACTAAAACTAAATTTCTGAACTTATTATATCAATTTACAACAACTACAGTTTTAAAAAATTATTTATTTATTGGTAAAAAGATATTTTGTCATTTTTAAGCTAATTCATTTATATTTAAATTATAAATCAGTTTTCTTTTGTATATATTTTATTAGGAATAGTTTATAATAACATAAAATAAAAATAAAAATTTTATGATAACGAGTTTATAAATTTAAATGAACACATGTCTGAAAATAGAAATGATTATGTGTCTAAAAAGCAAAATGAATACGGGTCTAAAAACTATATTTTGGACGACTTTTGGCAATAGTGAATTATGAGGTTCACATGTCTAAATAACTATAAATATATATATATATATATATATGAATATAACTATATTTGGTTATGTGTGAAAACATATATTTATATTATTTTTTTTCATTTTATGTTTTCATTATCTCATGATAATACTTAAAATATACACCAATTTTATTTGTACTTAATATGTTAAGACTAAATTTCTAAAGTTATTATATTAATTTATAATAAGTATAATCTTTTAAAATTATTTTATTTATTAGTAAAAAAGAATTTGTCATTTTTTTTATGAATACAAAATAATGATAATATTATATGATAACAAATTTATAACTCTAAATAAATACACATGTGTCAAAATCTATGAACATGTGTCTAAAAACTAAAATTGAATAGGGGTCTAAAAATCTATATGAACGCGGATTTGTAACATTAAATGAATACGGGTTTTAAAACCTATATGAACACGGTTTTAAAAGTTAAATGAATATGAGTCTAAAAACTTAATAAACAACATTTAAAAAACTTAACACGAGTAAAAAATTATCTATATGAACATTATAATGCATCAAAATCTTAATTAACAAAGATAAAAAAATATATTTTGTGTAGAACACGAGCTATCGTTGTAAACTAATTTTTATTTGATTAAATATACAAAAATAAATAAATTTGTATATACAAACCAAACCATTAAATAAGAAAGAAAAACTAATATCACATATAAATATTATAAATAAATATAATTAATAACAAACATAAATTTATTTTTTATAAAACATAATCATCTAGTTCTTTAATTAAATTCTTAATTTAGGTTCCAAAATTCCTATTAGTGTTATATTTGCCAATTTCACTATAGTAAAAGAACATATTTTTTTACACTTTAAATATTATAGATGTTATTCGAAATTCACTACAAGTCTAGCTGCTAACATGGTTTCTACATGATAAATTGGTCAAATTAATACGATGTTTATTCGTATTTGAGTCATTTTGAAGGTGCCAATTTCTATTATATTTTACTGAGTTAATATAGTTTTGTTACACATGATTGAGAGTCATTTTTAGCTAAAATTTTAAATGACTATATATAGGATAAAAATAAATGCTAGAGTCTTGATTATAGTTACTGTAAAAGTGTATGACACGTGTCTTTAGAAGGCAATATTATTAAGGACCATTATAAGAGTTTATTTATTTATTTTATGTTTACTTCTTTTTTAATTTATCTCGTGACCTCTTTTTCCCTTTACAGCCTCATTCTTCCCTATCTCTTTGGACAACTGTTGCTCTCTTTTCACCTTTTTGTAATGACTAAAAATATTCTCTCTACTACCATCTCCAATGTATTACTTTATTTTTTACTATAAAATAGAAAAACTCTATAATAAATATATGTTTTACTACAATGTATTCTTCTATTTTTTATTCTATAAAAGTTTATTCTAAGTTTATTCTATTTTTATTTTATCATTACTACTTACTTATTTCTAAAAATTGTAATTTAATCCTATTTATTTTATTTTAATTTTTTTTACATTTTTGAAGTTTAGTTCGGCATTTGTGATTTTTATTTTCTTTAATCTATGCCATTTTATTGTTGTGAACCAAGTTGTGTCTAGTGTTCATATTTTTAGAGTTTAGTTTTGTGTTATGCTAATGTTTCTCGTACCTTGGTTAGTAATATTTAAAATTTAACTATTATTTAGAATTTTAATTAATATTTATAATATTTAAAATGTAATTAATATTTATATTTTAGTTATTATTTAGATAATAATTATCATTTATAATATTTATAATTTAATTATTATTTAGATTTAATTATTATTTATAATACTTAATGATTATTTATATCATTTATCAATATTTAAAAGACTGTTTCGTAAATAAAAAAATTTCACCTCTAAAATAGAAGAAAAAATAGCACTCTCCTAAACTTAGAGAAAAAAATAGCATTCCACTATTTTAGAGGCAAAAATATAGGTGGGTTGGAGAGAATTTTACTCTAAAATAGTATTTAGAGTCAAATATAAAGTTTTTGATTTTTTTTCTCCAACGATACATTTCATTTCTAAAATTTCCAAAAACAAACTTTAAATTTTATTTATTTTCATTCTAACACTTACTACTGATCACAAATTAATTAAAACCATAAACTTTTATAATTAGCCATAAAACATACATATAAATATTGTAAACACCATTAATTACTAAAATATTACATTAAGCATAAAATTACACAACAACAAAAACAAAAACATATAACTGAGATTAGCAAATTACAATAAATATCATATTACTCAATAAAATTATTTTCATAATGCTCTCATACAAGATCATTTCAAAATGCTAGAATGAGTCTCTTTTTTTTTGACATTACAAGCTAAAAATTATTGAAATAAGTCATTTTCATTTATTGTCATTTCAAAGTGGTATCTCTGGGACTGATTTTAAATCTCTAATCGGTCATTTCATATCACGTTCATCCTCAATTATCATATTATGCATCATATAGAAAAGATCTCAAGTATAAGAACAACAACATTCGGTTACACCAAATTTATATGAAAAATACTTTGGTGACCTTGGAGGTTCGATATCAAATTTACCCAAATAATGGTATTATTGTACTATTTTATTTGTGTAATATTTATCATGTAATATCATTGTTGTGTTATAGTTATCTTTTAATATTTTTATATTCATAATATATATATATATATATTAACTATATGTATGTACATAAAATATCAACATTATATGTACATATGGATTTAGGTGAGAAAAATTGAACTTAACTAAATTCTTTCTTAAATTGTATAATTGTAGGGATTAAAATACAAATAAAAACAAGAAACTTTAAATTTGAACTTTTGACCGTTAAAACTTTAAATATGGAGTATCACTATTCAAACTTTCAAAAATTAAAGGTTTAGAGTTTCTTTAGGAGGATTGAAAACTTCATATTTGAAGATATAGAGTGTCTTCTGAAGATGCTATTAATTATTCCAAATAGATCTGGGCATATGGATCTTCTGTTCAGGAATTTCGAATTTCAGATATTTCAATATCAGAGTCAAGTCCCATATGTGTAATTTTAAATTTTTGGTTTGGTACTTATCGGGTTCGGATAGTTAATTAGAGATCTAGACTAAAACCTAATTGTTTTAGATAGTGTTTGGTTCAAATAATTTTTGTTTGAATCTATCCAAATTAACTATAAATACTTTAATTATCTAAAAGTAAAGGGAAAATTGTTGTCTCTATATAAAGTATCCATTCTCAGCAAACACCAGATCAAAAACACCTTTTGTTGTAACTCAACAAGAGAGAAAGAATGTAATTTGAAATAAAACCTAAATTACATAAGAGAATAGTGTCGAAAAATAATGTACATAATATTCAAAACCATATTAAGAATTGTATCAAAATCTGAAAAAAAAAACCAATAAAAGATAATATTGTAAACTAGAACGAAAAATTCAAAAAAGAAATTGATCAGCTCTGAAAGTGCAATGAATTCAACAAAACAGATTACTAATTATAAATCTGTACACAAAACACTATAAACACGAGAAAAAACTAGATTTATTCAAGTAGAACTATTCTTACAAAAGTTTCTCACTTTGTTGGAAATTACTCTCCCAGAAACCAACCTAAATCTAGATTTCTTAACCCCAAACACGACATTGACAAGTCGAAACAAACCCTTGACGAGCTTTAACTTTAACTAAAACATAAGGCTCAATTCACTAATCTCTCTAAAACTTACAGCCTAAGTTCTTAAAAAATTAGGTTTACAATCGACCCTTTCTTTTATAGGTACAAGAGACTAACTCTCCTTGCCCTAAAATCACTCTTACGTTCCCTTATCAAAAAGGATATTTTCCTTTTCGTTTTGATAAGATCTTCTAAAGATCCTTCCTTATCACCAATTTGAATCTCTAACAACCTTGAAGTCATCCTCTCCAAGCTTCAAGTACAAGTCACATGCTTTCATTAATCTTCAATCTCGTGACTTCATTTCACAACACACTTTCAATCTCCCCCTTTTTGGCTTGATGTGCATCTTCAGCAATCAGGTTCTCGTTCTGCATCTTGAGCAATCACGTTCTTGTTCTGCATGATCTTCTTGATGTAATGCTCCCCCTAAAACATTTCTCCCCCATAATCAGACATTTGAATTCATTTAGAGTCATCCTCTCATCTCTCCTTGCTTGAGTGCACGTCAAGACAAAAACTACCACATGTTTCTAGGTTACAACAAGTTGTTGTTAAGTGAATCACACCGTTGTTTCCCCTTTTTGACTCTTGTTGTTTGACTTACTGCATACTCGTGTGTGTTCCAATAATGATTCTTCCTTTCAACCTCACAACACACCACCATTCTCTTATGAGGCACATTATCAGACTTATGTTTGTTCTCATGTATCATTTGAACTCAAAAGCTGTTTCTTATCTGATTATCCTAGTAGACTATATCATGCTTAATCACGTGCTTAATTCTGTTCAGATAGCTATAACATTCAGCTTTAACATGACCATGCTTTCCACAAAACCAACAATCAATCATTTGCTTCCAGGAGTAATCAACAACTCCTTTGGTAGCAACATGTCTTCTGTTGTTACTCATGTATTGATTTCCCCATCTTTTGTTGTTGCGGTGAACATATTGATCTACTCTTTTCTGGGTCATCACGGGTTTGTTCGTGGATTTAGGTAGAATAGAGGGTTATTTTCTGGGTGTTAGCTTTCTGCATCCTTCTGAGGTTGAATGATTCTGCTTGGTCTTGGTATGTGCCACACACAGCTCTATTGATTTATTCACTTCTGGTTTAGCTTTAACAAACTTTGTTATACCACTAGATTCTGCTCGCGAGTAACCAAGCCCCCAACTCACATTGCTCGTTCTTCCCAATGACATGACTTTGTCAAGGTCTTCAGTTCCTTTGTTCAGCATCTTGATGTTGCGTAATTGCTCTATCCATTTCCCTTCTAGTTCAACATTCTTAGCTTTGACATCTGTAAGCTCTTTTTTTGCATGTTGAAGCATATCATCAGCGACCTGTTTTTCTGCCTTCAGACGTCTATTTTCTTCACGAGTCTCAACTAAGGATGCTACCACGATCCTCAACTATTCTTCAAGAGCCATATCCAATTCATCATCAGATTCACATTCCTCAGCTACTGCATCTTCAGTTCTCTTCATCATCTGGAACTTACAATACCTAGTTGTGCCATAAATTTGTTCAGAATGTTGGTTTCTTGTTCATCATCACTATCACTCCATGCAGTGGAATCCTTCTTAGTGATCTGCAATTCATTGGCTTACAACATACCCACAACATCTTCAAATTTCATAGTATCAAAATTCTATAATACCTCAATTGCAGATCGATGAGGATGGAACTTTGGTGGAAGACACCTCAGCAGTTTCTTGACTAATTTCTTGTCTTTGTACATTTTTCCAAGCACCAATGCTTCCTGAGCAATTAAGCACAACTTATAGTTTCATCTTCACCCATGGTCAAGGTTTCAAATCTTGAAGCCAGCATGTCAATTCGAGTTCTCTTAACACAACTTGTTCCTTCATAGGTCATTTGAAGAATATCCCATGCTTCTTTTGCAATTGTACATCCTTGAAGTCTCTTAAACTGATCCATATAAAGTCCATTGAAAATTGCAGACAGAGCTCTGGAATTCCACTTTGCTGCAGCTTTTTCTTGAGGGCTCCATTGTTTCCTTGGTTTTGGTGTCCCATCAGCCTTCATTGGAGGTTCATAGCCTTCCTCAATAGCCAGCCATGTGTCAGAATCTATTCCTTCAATCACTTGTGTCATTCGAACCTTCGAATCACCATAATTATCAGGATTCAGCTTCAAAGAATTTGGGATAATTATATACTGTCGCAAATTCTCCATGTGCACCCAAGATCTTCACCTGTGTTGAATATACTCCTTACTTGGTCAGTGTCCCGCTCTGATACCAATTGAAAGTGCGTAGAATTCGACAAAACAGATTACTGATTATAAATCTGCACACATAACATTGTAAATACACGAAAAACTAGATTTATTCAAGTAGAACTTTTCTTATAAAAGCTTCTCACTTTGTTGGAAATTACTCTCCCATAAACCAACCTAAATCTTGATTTCTTAACCCCAAACACGACCCTGACAAGTCGAAATAGACCCCTGATGAGCTTTAGCTTTAACTAAAACTTAAGGCTCAATTCACTTATCTCTCTAAAAATTACAGCCTAAGTTCTTAGAAAATTAGGTTTACAATCGACCCTCTCTTTTATAGGCACAAGTGACTAACTCCCCTTGCCCTAAAATCACTCTCACTTTCCCTTATCAAAAATGATATTTTACTTTTCCGTTTGAGTAGATCTTCTAAAGATTCTTCCTTATCACCAATTTAAATATCTAACAACCTTGAAGTCTTCCTCTCCAACTTTCAAGTACAAGTCACATGCTTTCATTAATCTTCAATCTCGTGACTTCATTAATTATCACGTGACATGACCATTACGTCCAAAACACACTTTCAAGCCCTACAACATTTATGTCTCTAGTATGTTAGAAGGAAATCAAATTATAAACAAAGTGTATTAACATAAAATAAAAACCATTACTGAAAGTCTGAAACCAAAATTACAAAGGAAATTACCTTAGAGTGGAGATATAATTTATGTCTTCTTTAATCGGGTATTTTAAATAATTTTTTTCCTTTTATACTTATATTTCAATTGGGTATTCCAATAGGGTATTTATTTCAAATACACAAAGAGATTTATACATTCAAAGTAAAATGATCTCTCTTCTCATGATGTCACAACATCACTTAATTATTGAAAACATTAATTTACTAATTTATTTTATTTAATATCTAATCTCTGATAATCTATTAAGACCATTAATGCCATAATATATATATATATATATAACTATAAAAAATACAACTACATTACTTTTGATTTTTTTATTTATTTTTAATTTGCATTTTTTACACTTTAGTAATAAATTCTTATCCAACTACATCAATTTTTTGAGGTATATTGAAATTTCACCAATAAATAATTTCTTAATACACCAAGAAACAGGTAGTCCAGTTGGCTTCCCCCTGATTTAGTTATGCACTAGGTGGTTGGTGAGTTCGAATCTCACTCAGCTCCAGTTGGAGAACTTAGGCTATAGATAAGACCTTATCGATCCAATGGTTACTTGTTAACAAAAAAATAAAAGTTTGCTAATACATTATCAATGCAATTTTTCAATAAAGTTGGTTGTAGTTTTATATTTCGAAACATACAACTGATTCGATCCTTAAATAATAAATTTACATAACTACATATATAATTGATTCAAAAACAAAAATAGAGCTCTAAATATACACAATGAAGAATGGGAGAGATAATCATAATTCACTCCAATATAAAAATTGAAGAAGAAATAGTGAATTTTTGTATTAAACTCATGGAATTATATAAAGAATGAAGAGATAATAGATGTTACATTTTTTCATAATATTATTGTTGTAATAGCAGAAGAATGTGATATTAACAATTTTACTCAAAATAAATAAATAAAATAAAAAATTATTGTAGTTATATTGATATAGGAAAAGAGGAGAGATTTAAAAGGTAGAGTTTTCTGTTTTTTTTCTATTTGAAAGTCAATAGAATTTCTCGACTTGTGCTTGCAATGCTGTTGTGATTTTGGGAGATATGTAATGTTAAGAAAGGTAATGAGCTCATGAACATAGATATATAACTCTCTGATATGAAGATATTGTAGATTTCTCGAGGTTTATGCACAACAAACTTATAAATTTAGAATATAATCTTTAATACTTTTTCTTATGATGCTTATACAAGGCTTCAATCATGTTCACCAACTAAATGCATTCAAAGATCACTTGATATAAGAAACAATCTATATTATCCACAATTTTAATGTAATTCAAAATAAGTTTCGCTTTGTGACTCAGATATAATAACAATAAAAGCCTGCTCGATGGGTGGATCAACGACTAGTTTGGTTATTTGGATATATCTGGATACTTGAGTCAACATATGATAACGTTGCATAGGTGTCAACGTTACTCCTTGATGAAAATAAAGAATGACTTGCATATACATACAATAAACTATTCAATTAAAACACAAACTTTGTAATATTTTTTTCCACTTTTACACTCCAATCCATCCGAAAGGCGGTCATAATAATATCTCTTAATCATATTTCATTTAAATGAAAAGGAAAAGGAAAATAGTTTTTAAATGGAGGTTATATAGGCACTTTTTTAAGCCATGGCTTTTTTTTTGATGAAACTAAAATTCTCCAGTTTAAAAAAACGATGAGAGAATAAAGATTCTATAAAGTTTTGATCACCCTTGAAGAAGAATGAAAGATATAATGAAAGAAATAGAAGGCAAAGTGAAATTTTCAATGGTTGATTCAACGATGATGTTACTTGTACACAAAGCAATGGACAAAGCCCATGAAAAATCGAAACAAAACATGCTCTTCTCCTTCGTCTCAACGCCATCTCCATGTTCTACGAGCTTGCTGTGTTACAGCTCGAGAATTGTCGAGAATTGTCTTAGTTTTGTTCAGCAAGAGACCGATGAGCTCGAGAGCAACCACGAGAAAGTGGTTCACGATTTGAGAGAGATCAAAGACAGGCTTTACCACCGTCTCTTAGAGACCGAATTAACAATTCTTGAGAAATACAGAGAGTTGTTAGAGATGTCTAAGAACCAGGAGTGTCTAAGAAGCGTGTTGGAGAGTAAGAGCTGGTTCATTTGCAAGATCTTGAGAGAAACAGAATTCATAACAAGATTGGGGACTTTATCAAAGAAGATGAGTTTTCAGAATTAAAGAGCTCTGTTGCTCAACAAGTGATGAATCTTAGACAAAAGCTTGAGACAGAGTACGATGAACTTAGAGGAGAAATATAGGATCCTTCAGGGGTTGATATTGATGTTTTGAAAGGGACACTAGATCTTGCTTTCAACAAGATGCATCACGCCATATTCTTGTCGGAATTGGGTTCGATTGAGCAGAGTTGGAGATGGTCTATAGAGAGAGATACAATGACGCTACTGATTAAGTGTTTCATGAAGGGTTTTGAGGAAAAGATGAAGAAGGTAATGATGGTTGTGAGAGATTATGAGTCGGGATTTAAATATCGGATTTGTTGTATTCGTAGAGAGGTAGAGTGCTTAGAATCTCAGATTGATCATATCTTCTTCCAAAGATCATCACCATCATCTCCTAGATCATGTGTTGTCACATCAGTATCAACATCATCATCTCCAATATATTGTAAAATTGGTGATGATAAAGAAGCAAAAGAAGACGAAGAAGAAGATTCGAGCAATTTTCTTGTGTCCAAGTTGATTAAGAGTCATGAATCAATCATTAGGAGGAAAAGCGAAGAACTTGTTCCTCCCAAAACCGAGTCTTTAAAAAGACAGAAAAGCTGTAACATCTTTATCCCAAATTAAGCGAGGTATTGAAGATATTGTTTCAGGTCTGGATAGTTTGACGAGTCTTAACATTATGTTGTTCGAACAATTTTTCAATGGTGATGAAGATATATATGATCATGATCATAATGATACTAATCAAGTGGTAATGGATGATAGTTTGTATGATATTTGGATGAAAGTGCAGAAGAATAGATCAGTGTTTTTCAGAGAAAGCTAGAGAGGAGAAAGAAGATGCAAAGATGAAAGTTATAATATTGGAAGATACTTACTCAACTTTGCTTAAAGGTCTAGTAGCATATGAGATCACAAACAACATAAAAGTTGAAGAAGAAGAACAAGAAGATATAAAGAACGCAAAAATCGAACATGATCTTCTTAAATGTATGGACTATTTAGAGAATTTGAATAGAGAAAAAGGTTCTGAGAATCTTCGTGAAGATGAAGAATTTAGATAAAAACTAAACTAGATCATTGTAACAGAGTTTCTAAGAGAAGTTTCAGAAACTGTGGAATTATAAAAAAGATTAAGGCAAATAGTGAAAGAATGATTGAGGAAGAAGGAAACAAGGCCTTCTTCGTAATTTGTTTAGTTTATGATAATTTTGAATACAAGATTCAAGAGAAGTTAGAGAGAATAAGTTTCAGGTGAGTTGAAAAAAGTTCTTAAACAAAAATCAAAACTTTATGTTGAATGTTAGGGACAAAAGTTTCAGATCTTTTATATCTTAGTTGAGGTTACGAAACTTGGAGATAAAGATTGAGTCAACGATAAATATTATAGCAGATATAGGTCAAAAAGAATCAATTTACAGAAGAGCTTTTGTCCTTAGGTCTGAAAATCTCAGAAAGGCTGAAATTGAGGTACAACAGTTTGTGATCTAACTCTTAATTATGAGAATTTGTAAGAACAAATTCAGCTTGATCACTAGGAAATATTGTAGGTTGATCTTCATGGATATCAAGTCGATTCACTTGTGAAGCTTCTCCAGAAAAATATTTTGGACATTTCATTAACATCCATTACTTCTCTACAATAACTCAGATGTACCATATATTTTTATTCTTAAATAGATTGTTACCTATGTATACAATCTATATTTTCTTTTGGATAATTTTTTTGGTGTTTTTCAGATATCAGAGATCTCGAAGTGATCACGAAAGAGTTATCATCTTGGGAGTCATGAACTAGGGTTCATTTAAAAGTAAACCAATTTTTTCAATTCTGAGTGAAAACCATAACTTTCTGCATACTAAATTGTGACATAATATTCTTTCAAAAATTATTGAAGTCTATCCTACCACACTATTATAAATTTATGAAGTCAACTTTATATTATCAATTTCTAAAAAAATAAATAATCTCAAAATTTTAAATAAAATCTCAAAAGCTAAGAAGAAGGTGGCCCAGTTGGCTTGCCCTTGATCTAGTTTGGTACTAGGTGGGAAGTTCAAATCTCGCCAGCTTCAGTGGGAGCAATTTGGGTATAGATCGGACCTTTGTCAATCCCATTAGTAGAAAAAATAAGTAAGGTTGACCAAAAAAAAGAAAAAATTAAATGTTAAATATATTACTCAAACATTTGATATTGAGAAAATAAGTATGTTAAGCTAATATATGTTGTAAAAATTTTAACATGACTAGTTATATTATTGCCATTCATTTTTTGGTTTTTACTTTATGTCATTATTAGTGATTAACAGCCCTTCAGGCGGATTTGGTATCATTATCAAATAAATAAATAGAACATATATAAACTTCTAAATTTTAATAATTATTTTTAAATTTCATTAAATCTTCAAACTAACATGTTTAGTCTAGAAAATTTTGTAAAATATTAAATCATACTATCAAATATTTAATTGACTATGTTCAAAGATGAGAGGTTCCATATATTACCAAGAGATATCAAATGAAACGCGGAAGTCATTATATCTTTTCATTAAGTCCACCCCATAAGTTTTTTGTATGTCTTGACATTACGGATTTTCCAAAAATGCAAAAGTCTTGCAATGACATATTTAAAGTTTCGTTTATATTTATTTATTCACAATTTGAATTCTCTAACCAGCTTTCAATTCCAAAAAAGAGAGGTGAGAAGTTTCCATTTTGTTTAATTTGGTGGAAATTTGAAAGAGTTAATTTGTAATAAGTGACAATGATCATTTGGTATTACCAAAATGATCATTGTGTTTTTAAAGTGGCACTCTAGGAAGAGAGTAAGAAAAAAAACATACTTGTTGTGTTCACTCGTTCAATAAAGAAGCTTGGGCTTCTTACAAAGGAAACGCACATAGTGCAATGACTTCACCTGAACCACAGAAGCAAAACTGGACACTGGCATAGGAGAGGCACTAGCTGGTAATGATAAAACAGCCAATGATTTTCGCTACAAGCTAGCATCGCATTCAAAATCATATTTACGCCAAATTTATCGACCTGCAGTAATGCAAAATCATATTTACACAAAATTTAAGAAATGATACAAATGCTTATTTGTTTGATTAAGCAGTCAATAAATAGAAACCTTTGTTAGGTTCTAGTTTTCATCAGTCACAACAATTTATTAGTTACCGTAGCTTTAGATGTACTTCCTGTTCACAACAATTTCACTGTGATAATCAAAATCCGCTAGTTTTCAATATTAGCATGTACTCAAAACCAAACTGTGTAAATCCAAACTAAGTGAATTTCTCAATTTCTACCTCCTTAACAGTTGATTCATCAGTACCACGGACATAATTGTGTTTTGAACCAACTACTTGCTCTCAATGACAACATGTGAAGATACATAAAAAATAATGGCTAAAATCTGTCTTACATCAATCCTAAATTCAAAATTTTCTTTCAATTATAGGAAAATTTAACTTAATATTAATCTTTTAGGACAACGAACACAAGAGTATCATTCATTTTCTAGAAAGTGAGGGAGATTTCTGACCGAATTACCGAACTAGAGGTAGACAAAATCTTCGAATCCAGATTTCAGATCGTGGAAGCAATCTGAGAGAGTCGGAGTTGAGATTTCGGAGCAAGATCGGAGAATCTGAGCAGGTTGGCAAAAAATCAGCAAAAAATCTGAGAATGTCGAGAGAAAAAAATACAAAAAGAGTATTTTTATATTTATCTCAATAATTAATGCATTACTATTTTTATCTAATTATATATATATAAAAGCAGAGTTTCTAACTCTCTCCAGAATGCACCACGTAAGATGACAACTCAGTTGCTTTTCTTAATCTTATCTACTAATGGGAATTCAGAATTAAAACACATCAGCAAAGATACATCATTAGTTGTACGTGTTTTCATAAAACCGTTTTGTCTTCGACGAATCTAACGTTGAAACATGCTACAAGGGAGATGATAACGGAGAAGAAGGTGGAGATGACATTAATTATGATTGGAGGCAACAAGATCATCCTCTTTTCGTAGTAAGATCTTCGTAATTGTATATATAATCCAGCTTCTGCTGGTTTCATATGCGGGGGCGTGATTGGAAACACCATTGAAGCTATTGACTTTGTAAGCATCATCAATAGAAATTGGAATTAGAGAGTTTGGCTTTGGAGACTCCTACCGATTATCTTAAGAAGTTATCTTTTGATTGTAAGAACTCATTCACACTTTAGGTTTTCTTTTGTTTTAGAGAATGTTGCTTGAATAAATTGTAATCTATTTTCCGCCGTGTATATGGTTCCACATATAAGATAATAAATCAATTCTGAATTTCCATCACCCTTGTATAGGATTATTGCGGTCACTTCAATTATAAACCATGGTTTTTGGAAGGTGTTTCTGTAAATTAAGGTAAGATTATAAATGTTGATGTTCTGTGTGACTAATTAGAATGATCCACTACAAGTTCTCAAGCTCTACATATGTATGGTTGACGTAGCAATTACAATTGACTCAAAGTACAGTCTCAAGATTCAACAATGACCATAAAGTTAATTCTTTCTAATTCGTCTCGAAGAAAGTTGTTTTTCTCTCGGCTAAGCCATCTTCTGTACTTTGTAGCAGCTCCAGATGAGGAGCCATTATGACGTGTGAGAACTGAACAGTGTTTATGTTTTAACAAGAATGGAATTATAAGGTCTAAAAGTTATTCATCATTTTTACAGTTTCCCTTTTGTGGTGAAGCCAAATCATCAATTTAGAGTTTTCTTAATTAACCAACAGAATTGACACATCAGCTCTCCTTCTTAATTCTAATTGCCAATCAAATTGTTAGATTAATACAAGTAATCATGAATTAGATCTAACTAAGGACGTGATTACTTCTTATCGTCTCCCCCTGCTTCTTTTCTTCCTGAAAGTGAAATGTTTCTTCTCTCATCTCTTCATCAATTTCATCACTGTTTTTTTTTTGGTCAGTCATCACTTGAAAATAAATCTTTTCATCTTCTTCTTTAACTATTGGTTCTTTATTCCAGCAACTAATAAAAACACTAGATTATTAGGTTCTACTGAAAACACTAGGTTCTACTTATAAAAGGAGAGTTTGGATATATATCTTTAAGAGATTGAGATCTCCTTTTAATCTTCAGAAAAAAAAATCTCTTCACTTTTCCCTTCCTCATCTACTACACAAATCTCTCCTCCAGAAACTATGGACCTCTCGTCTACCTTCGCGTCTTTAATGTCCCTATAGCCTTGGTCTCCTCTTCCTCAATAGCTTATAAGATCTTTAGGGCATAAGATGCAGACAAAACTGATCGAAATCTTCCTACGATCGATGGTTTCTTTCTCCTCAGATTCCACCAAGTCTATGTTTGTGATAGTTTATCAAACCATGTTTACAAGCTTTTTCGAGATCATAAAATTGTGAATTACTCATTTATATACATTCAGTCTCTGGTTTTGTTTTCAATGAGGAAACCACATGATCTTGGTAATTCTACATTGGCCAGTTCAGCAATTGCATCAAAGTGAGTTGTTCATTTTTGAGAAAAACACAGCAATGATTAAACGAAATAGTTTTTTTCTTTATTATTATGCTTTCAAGTCCTATTTGTTTTGGAATTTTTTAGTTATCAAGATATTTAAGAGGAATTCAACTTTGGGTATATCGTTCTAAATGGAGAAAGGCTAATAAGAGAGAGGTTAAGGAAAGAGTGATTGTTCGAGGACATGCTAAGGCATCAAAAGGTACAGTATGAGTGCGTTATTTCAATATATTATATTTGCCAGACCAAATATTACTTAGCTGCTTCAAGAATTTGTTCAACCCATGAGTAACAATACAACTAAAAATTATTTATGTTGTTTAGTGATTAGGTGTACATTGAAATGATACTTGAAGATAATACTGCTGTTTCTGGAGAAAATTAAAAATACAATTTGAAGAGTCACTAGGATCAATCAAAAACTTCAAAACAAAGGTGGTGGTCATCCTTAGAGCGTAAGGACTAATGCTGGTGGATTACATGCTCTCAAAGATGACCCAGAAGCAATAAGGTTCAACATCTTTCCAAACTAATGCATGATATGTTGTTTCTTCTCTTCCATCTTTTAAATTTTTTTTTAATATATCAATTTCACACCATTACTACAATTTTGTTTCAAAAAGAACCCACGGCTTAGCGTGGGAACTGAACAATTTCGTGGTGTTTGTTTATGAGGTTGGTATTACTTACTAAGGTTAATTATGGATTTTTTGTTATTGGTGATGAATGTGTTTAGATGTTTTTTTGGGAATAGATATGGTGAACATGTGTTTCAAGGGCTTGAGAATCCAAACTGGGTTTGCCCTCTATGTATTGGGATTTGCAATTGCAGTTTGTGTAGGAATAATATAGGATGGGTTCGAACTGGTCTTATTTACAGAAGATGTTGTTTTCTTTTAATAATTCATTGCAATATCTTGTGTGTACGTGTAGGTATTAGATTCTAGAATAGAATCTATAACTTGAATATTTCTTTTTTTCTTTGGATTGTTTTCAGATAGCTGCACTTGGGTATAAGTTTGTAGCACACTATCTGGCTCAAACCAAACGGTTGCAAGCTTCTGCAAAGATATCACTTTGCTTTCAATAAGCAAAATCAATTGCCAAGGGTCCTGATAATAATGATGATCTCCATGAAGAAGTACCCAAAGCTTCAGATTAATGATGTCATGAAAAAGGAGGAACATGAAAGTATGAATGAGAATTCAAATCCTGCTAAAAGGTCACTAAGCTTCTCCTTGGCTTTAGTGGATGATCAAACTCCAGAGGTTAGTGTTCATGCCGAAGGAAACAATGAGATACCAAAGCAGGATAAACAAGAAGATTCATGTCCACACATTGATGATGGTCTTCCAAATATTCAAGAACTTACTAGATAAAACTAAAATTTGGAGACAGAGCTAGAGGGGTACTTGTGTTATGTGGATGATCAAACTCCACTGGTGGATGTTCAAGTTGATCTCCCAAAGCTGGATAAGGAAGAACCTTCATGTTCCCAGATTGGTGATGATGATCTTCTGAAAGTTCAAGGAAAGGAAGGACAATACTCCAATTTGAAGACTGGACCAGTTAGCTACTTGCTTCTTGAAGCAAGCCAGACTCTCGTGAACGAATTGGAGAGCCATGTTCTATGCGATGGGACATAGATTGGAGGTGATTCAGTGAGTACTCCAGTAACGAGAAAGATAGAAAATGTTCATCATATTCAACCTCATTCTTAGTCCAATGATTTTGTTAAAGAATTTAGGTGACAAAATTGTAAGACGAGAAATTCAAAGAACAATGAAAAGAATAAATATACGTTGTGTCAAATTTCTAGCTATTAAGCTTCAGAAACTTACAAATTATATGTAGAAACTTCCAAATACCCCATAGTAATTAAGTTGATGAATACTTTTGACTTTTCATATACCCAAAAAAAATATATATATTCATACATATTGAAAGCGCAAATAAATGACCAAGAATTATGACAAACTAAGATCCACTACATTGTCTTAAATCTCTACTGTATTGTTGTAACTCTCCACAAATGTAACTTCCCTTCTTTTTCTCTTATAAATAGACCATTTGGTCATTCCAATCCATCATTGTCACTCACTAAAACTACCTCATCCAAATTAAATATAGATCTATTAATTTTTTTTTACTTGACATAGATGTAATCGATCAAGGGATTGCACAATGAGAATATTGATCTTATCGATAATTATGGAAAGCAAACAAAGAGACTTTATAATTATATCAAAAACTCAGATTAAGTTTATTCGATTTATTTATCAATTATTTAACATTTGTAATATGTTGAGTTGTTCAAGAACATACTTTTGAGTTCTTTAAATCAAAATGTCATCATTGTCATGCAGTTTTAAGATCAAAATTTTCGAAGGTATATATGATCCCCTTTTATTTATAAAATTTTTTTGTCTGTTAATCTTAATAATTTTGATGATTAATTATGAATTAATCAAAAAACCTAATAAGTTTATTTATTAACTTATATAAAATCGAATATAATTTTACAAAAATAAAGATGAAAATAGTTTAATTATAGATTTATCAATTTATAATTGTGCAATTATTTAATTTACGAATATATTACTGTATAATTGGTATATATCTAATTATATTATTTTTTCATGTTCTATATTGTATACAAGATTAAATCTCATCGATATAACTATTAATGTATTATACTATTATTAATCATATTATATAGATTATTATATGCAAGTGGCTTTAATTCTAGTGGCATGTGGTAAGTCCACCAAAAACAGGCGCACTTGCATATCTCGGGATCGAGTCCCACTGCCTACATTATATAGGAATTTGGCTAATGGGCCGGCTAGTTGTGGCCTAATATTGACAAAAAAAGAGATTATTATATGACACTTTTTATTGTATATTTTCATATAATAATTTCAGAAATTATTTATACATTAATAGAATACCCCCTCTATATTTTTAATAATTGTGTGTGAAGATATGATTATTATAACAATTATTTAGAGAGTATGAAAATATATCTGACCTACTATAAATTATTATGCAATATCAGGCACATATTTTTATTTCGAGAACGACACTGAGACCACTAAAAATTTCAAACAAGAGTAAAAAATTACAATTTAATAACTGTATTAATATCCCCTTAACTACATATATTTCTTGTATGTTTAGACATTGTAGAATGGAGACTAGAGACAATGGTGACTGCCAACAAATATGCAAGACTAGTAGTGCCCAAAAGATTGAATTTGTAACAATTGGTGAACTAGATTTATTTGTTCTCACAGCTGCACCTCATATACCAATGTGAACTCCCGTTGCATATATATATATAACTCATTCCACTTTAACATATATATATATACATTGAAATCGTTATCAAATATAACGTAAATACAACATAGACGGTTGATTTTCTCTGCACAAGCAAAGTTATAGACATTTAAACCATAAATGAATGACATTACATATCATGTTCAAAATGCTCAAGGAAACTACAAAAAGGACATGTATCATTCACTTGCACCAACTGTCATGACCCAAATGCTATTGGAGTCCTCAAGTATTACTCTCTTAACTGTCATAAAATTACCAACATAATCTTTAATTTCAACTAACCATGTCCATGGCATTTATAGATACCGGGTGGAGATGGTTGTTTCAGACAGCAATGACACTGCCGTCTTCACCGCCTTCGATACTGATATGACCAAACTTACTAATGTCCGAGCAGCTGATGTTGATGATATTGCGGTAAATTATCTTTGACATTTTATCACCAAGAAACAAAAAAAGTCGTATAAGTAGAAGAAGCATCTTTGGATTGACGTTATCCTCTTACAGGGGGAAGAAGATGTGAGAGATAGTATCCCTACGTCTATCAGATCTATTGTTGGCAACACCTACACTTTCCAACTAAAGCTTTATGTATACAATGTAACATCCAAGCATCAGTCTTTTACAATATCCCGCATATTTACTCTCCCTAACATAGTCCCATCACCAACATTTGAAACAGAAGTCAAACTTCCATTCCCGCCTCTGCTTTTCCCTTTTAGAATAATGTTTAAAGTACATATTACGTCACGTCCAAAAAGGCCAACACTGAAGAGTTAGACAGCAGCAAAGGGAAAGGTACTTATCCAGCAAATCCACCTAAAGGAAAGATCACCAAATGAAGCAAAGTATGTTCAATAGATTCGAATTCACCACATCTCAGATAGCAAAAATTTTCCAGTAAGTTCCATGTTATCAGCGCTTCTCCTATTAGTAACGCTCTTTTTATACATCTCCACATAAACATTTTGACTTTTAGAGGTGTTTGCTGCTGCTAGATCTCTTGTTGCCAATTCAGGTTCTGAGGGGTTCTCCTTAGTGTGGCTTTGATCTTCTAGTTCAGCGAAATAACCTGAATTTGAAGAATACTCACCTAATTTTGATCTTGTTTTTTAAATTATTATTTTACAGCACTATATATATATAGGCTTGGGCATAATATCCAGACTGAGGACCCAAACCTTGACTCGATCCAAAAAAGAAGAACTGAATCCGAACCTAAACTGCATAAATACCTGAAGAACCCCGAACCTAGATACAAACCGAGAACCGAACAGGTATCCGAAGATCGAATTTTATGATATAATTAGGTATCTGTATTTTATGAGTGTTTTTGGTATTTTTTAGATACTTTTTTTGGATACTTAGGTATTCAAATATGTTTTAAGTATTTTAAGTTATTTTTTGGTATTTTTAGGATATGTGTAGGATATTTGGATATTTTTTGGTTTTTTAAGTTTGGATCTGAACTTGAATGGAACCTACCTGGAATCAAACCGAAATAGTAATAGATCATATATGGGTATAAACAATTTTAGATCCAAAAGGATCCGACCCGAATCCGAACCCGACCCGAATACAAAATGTCCAATAATAGATATAGATATTCAAGAAAATGTTACCAAAACTAAGTAATTCAAATATAATTAGGAATATAGTTATTTAAATAAAGAAATTTCAGTATATGTTCATAAGAAATTTGGTGGGTAATCCCTCATTTGTCTACAAATTCATCTCACTTTAATTTGGGTAGAAGAATGTTTTATTAGGGTAGCTATATTCTGAAATAATGTAACTTATTCATTTCGTAATCAGATACATGATAAGTGGGAAAATATCAAAAATGTTATTTTTTATGATATCTCATTTTTTGGTAAAGTACTATTTCACTTTTATTGTCTATTTTCAAAAATACTATACGCTCATGTTACAAAATTGCTTATTAAGTTTATATTATGAATGTTATGAAATGCTTATTTATATATATATATATATATATATATATATACGCATAATTTTTTTTTTGGAGAAATATGGTGTTATCAGCAAAACTGTTTATTTAAGCAACTAATCCAATCACAAGATTTAAATAATTCATAAAAATAGTGTTTTTTTGCAAAAATCTCATTAGCATAATTAAAATTAGGAAAAATGCCCCCAAAAGATTATGTGTAAATACGCCCTAACAAACTAAATGATTTTGTAAATGTGGTTGAAATGCCCCTAGTTACTCACAAATCTATTTGGAAAAAGCCTCAAAATAAAGCAGACATATTTGGTAAGTAGAGCAATTAATGGAAGCGGAGCGAGTGAAAAGAAGACACGTGGGAGAAGAAGGGAAAAGAAGAAAGAGATGGACGTTGAAATGGAATCGGAAAGACATGAAGAAGAGAAAGACATAAACGTGAGGAAAAATAAGATAGACCAATTTGCCCTTGGTTACTCGAGATTTATTGGTCTATAGTACGTGAAAAATAGTGAAAAGAAAGAAACACGACAAATGAAATGTTGACACGCGTCTGAAATAGCATAAAAGAAATGTACAATCATTCCAAAATGCGGAGAACTCCGTATATAAAAGATATGGACGTTAAACATAGATATATGATAGGATAGAGAAAGAACGTAGATGTAAAATATGAACTTAGGGTTTTATTTAATAGGAACAGAGAAATGACGTGGACATAAACCATGGACATTGGATGACACAAATTCTTGACGTACAAAATAGAGATGAATTCTTCTCAGTAGTCACAAAAAAGAGACTTGGCAATCTTCTTTATGTTTTTTGTCAATGTCAACGTGTTCACATGTTTATTTGATAGGAATAAAGAAAGGACGTGGACGTAAAATATGGAATTAGGGTTTTTATTTGATCTGAACAGAGAAATAACGTGAACATAAAACATGGACATAAATTGACACAACATCTTGACGTGCAAAATAGAGGAAACATTTTCTTAAGGGCCACAAAACAAAGTCTTGCTCTCTCTTCTTTATTTCTTCGTCAACATTTACGTGCTCAAATGTATATATTCCCGTAGATCATTTATGTCCAGATCTTTTTTATGCCTTTCGTCAACATCTATGTGATTAAATGTGTATATTTTTGTGGATCATTTATGTCTTTATGTCCATGGTCATATCTGCGTCCATGTCTATATTCATGACTATGTCCATATTGTACATCCAACATCTATGAGTTATCCTTTGATTTGGGAATCGTCGGAGTCATCTGATGTGAACTCGCTGGTAGCGTCTTAGATATGTGGAAGATAGAGCTTTTAAAGCTCTAATTCGACATTGATTGATAAAGAAACAAACAAAATTTTAAGAATCATTAGAAATCATGCTACATGGAATATATCAAGAGAAAAGCCGATTTCACATGGAATAGATCGAGATAGAGAAGCCGATCTGGAAAACCTATCAGAAAAGAGAAACATTTAGCCGGAAAACTCACATGCAAGAAACCGATTTCAAATACAGTAGAATGAAAGCAAGGAGAAGGAGAATATTTCGCTTGACACCACCGTGACTGTTTCCTCGAGAAAAAAGTTTACTTGCAGAGAACGAAAGATAATTGATTTGTATTCGTGAAGAGGTTGTTTGCGGAGAAAATAAGAGAGAGAATAAGTAGATTTTGAAATGAAACGACAAAGAAAATGGTTGAAATCAGTAAGATAGAAAACATAGACATTTCTGTCTTTCTGTCTCATGAGTAATTTGGTTTGTTCGGACATAATTTTGAGAAAGAAACCAAGCAGAGGTTTTTCCCATAATTTAGCTTTTAAGAGTGAGATTTTTGCCAATTAATTTTTAAAAATATCACTGGTTTAAAAAGAACTGAAAAAATAATTAACTAAATTTATAGTTATTAAAATAAAATGGGACGACATAGCTTATTTGCATAACAATATTGGTACACCTGGATTTTGAAAGTTAAAGGCGAAAGACTGTACAATTTAATTTAATTATTTATATTACTAGTTGATGACCCGCTTTTTTGGCGGACTTTTCTTTTTCTGTTATTATATTCGAGTTACATAGTTTGAAGTAAAAGTTACTTTGAATTACATTGGATATGCTGATAACATAGATTGTTCCTTATTTCAAGTGATTATATGAATGAAGTCTTGTATAAGCATCATAAGAAAAAGTATTAAGGATCATCTTCTAAATTTATGAGTTAGTTGTACATAAACCACAAGAAATCTACAATATCTTTTCATCGAGGAGTCATATATTGATATTCCGGAGCTCACCATATTTCTTAACCTTACATACCTCCCAAAATCACAACAACCTTGCAACCACATGTCGAGAAATTTATCAACTTTCAAATGGAAAAAAGTTAGAAAAAACTTATTTTTTAAATCTCTCATTTTTTTTCTATATCAATACGAGTACTATAATTTCATCTTTTTTATATTTATTTTAAGTGAAATTGTTACTGTCACATTCTTCCGTTACCACAACTTTAATATTATATAGGAAAATATATCTATTATCTCTTCATCTCACTACCTCTTCTTTAGTTTCTATATTAAAGTGAATTATAATTATCTCTCATATTTTTATTGTCTGTATATTTTCATATTTCATAACTTCATATTTTTAGTGTTTTTAAAATGAAATAGTTTTTGGCCATTACATTTCTAATATATATATATTAGAAATGTAATGGCCACGAAAACATTTATGTTTTATTTTTTTTCTGGAATATTTGTTAATATTTATTGTAAATTTTTTGTCAACCTTACTAATGGGATCAACAAAAGTCCGATCCATAACCAAATTGCTTCCACTGGAACTGGCGGGATTTGAACTCCCCACCTGGTGCCAAACTAGATCAGGGGCAAGCCAACTGGGCCACCTACTTCTTGGCACATTTCATATATATATATATATATACACTTAACTTGTTTGTATTTTTTTGATATATTTATAACATTAATGGTGTTAATAGATTATTAGAGATTATTTATTAACTAAAATAAATTAGTAATTAATGTTTTAATAAAGGAAACATTAGTGGCCAAAATATTTGCGGTTCAACTTAAATAAAAGGAAAAAAACTGGATCCGAACCGAGATCTGGATATATCGTAATAAAAAAATATAAATATAAAGAAAAAAATATTTGGATATATCTGGATACTTGTTTTGTTCTCGGGTAATACTCAACCAAGATCTGAAAGTAGCTGGCCACAAGATCTAATCGGATATTTCAAAGGATCCAAAATTGATATGAACTGTAACTTTCTATTCGGTTATGTTCATATCTTCGGATCCGCAGATTTAGTTTCAAACTTTCTTTTTGATAAAGAGGATAGTGCTGGTTAACCCCAATAAAATTTGTAGATATAAAAACTTGTTAATCACTTATACATCATGTTTAAAATATATACTTAACATAACTGAGATTTCTGTCACCATATTCAATAAAGATCTCAAATTGTCCAGAAAAGAACAATATCAACTAACTAAAATCACCAAAATCTACTAGGAGAACTTGAATCCAAGCCTATGTGAGTTTAGCCCTGATATCTAAATTATCATATATGTATCTGACCACCATGCTGGACTAGGAAAATCATTTTTTATATATATTTTCCTTCCCTAAATTGTTCTAAACTTATTGAGATATAATTAAGCTTGAATAAATAAATAAAAATTATGAATTACTCTCAATGATTCAGGGCATTAAGATTTTGATTTCTCCCCATTAGTAGATTAAAAGGAAGATTTTTAAGTGTGTGATTTAAGCTATAGATCGGACGTTGTCCATATGACAAAAAATAAATAAAAATTATATCAAATTTGGCCCTTAAAGAATGTGTTGTGATTTGATAAGAATGAGAAAAACTAAAATCGTAATCTTTTGATGGCATGGATAGAATATTTGTCATCAACCTTGATATGACTTATTGGAAGTCAAATAGACAGACTTTAACATCATTTTTGTTTTTGCTTTGTTTCTTGCTCACTGTTCTTAGAAGTTTGGGCCTTTTTGAGTCGAGTTATTCTCTTACGATGCACACGGCCTTGTCTGTGTTGCTCCCACTCATGTTTTCCTCTTAGTACCTTGTTTCCACAAGCCTGTTTTCAACTACCATGTTTCAGTACTTAAGGATTCCATTTAAGATGAAAAATACCGAAACAGAACTTATTGTACCTCACAAACAAATTGACTCCATAGGTCTCTTTCGAGTGACTTTCCTGATGCTGAATCATGACCTGGTTCAGTTTCTGTTTTCAGGAAAGACCGGAGGATCTCTGACACAGGTTTAACCACTTGAGCATCCCATGAGTCTTCAGATTTGCCTTAAAATATCAATACAAAAGGCACACCAACAAGAGATTCTTAGACTGTTCGCCAAGTAGTTTTGGTATATTATATCAACATCAATGAAACACATAATGCATATACTTATTAGATAGTCTGTTGCATCAATGTAATGAATATTCCAACCGAAGATCATTTCTAGCCGACTGACTCTTCTTTTCTGAAACAAAACACAAAGATGCAATATTTCAGAATTAATGTAACAACTCCTGAACTTAAGAGAACACATTAGTGCATCAAGGAGGTCTTACTTGACGACGAAGGAGCCTTCTAGTATTTAACTTCACCCTATCAATTGCTTCCTCTAACATAATCCTCAACTTATCATCTTTCGGAAAATTCAGAATCTCCCTCAGATTCTCGTTCATGACTTTATCGCCCATGCTTGAACTTGTTAACTGACCAGCACTTCTCTCTGAGAAATGCATTTTCAGGATATTTTCAAACTCTCTGACACCTATGGATTGCCTAAGGCCTCTAGTATAGTCGGCTCCTGGTTTGTAAATATCATATACTTCATCAAGTATTCCAGCATCTACCATAGAATCTACTCTTTGTCCAACATATCTGTCCAGCATCGAGGTTTCGGCATCCATACATATCAAACAGTAATCATAACAAGAGGTATCAATGCAGCCCCAGTTCTGCCCTGCCGCAATAATATGAGTTAATGTACTTCTCAAAGCAGTTAAGGGTCATCAATACTCTATAAATTAAGGATATACATACATCTAACTGCACATAAACATAAAATGAAATTAAATTCGAGGTAAAAATAGGGAACCTACCTCTGCAGTTTTTTCCTGATATAGCTTGCTTGGAAGAACGCCTCTACTAGCATGCACGCTCAAGTATTGATTAATCTACAAAAGATCAGATCATAAGGAGTGACCCAGAAAATTGCATGACAGCCACATATTTTCAGAATCATCGTCTATTTATATAGAACTCAAATATTTGAACAGAATCTCACTTTTCTGTGATTATTGGGGTGAATTCTGTTTGCTGCCACAGGATCAAGCTCCTTAAGAAGCTCATAGCCTTGGCTCAAATCATCTTTTCCAGAAACAGACTCAACATCAAGGCCTTGTTCAACCACTATCAGAATAAATCTTCACATTATCCAGTTATAGCTTTTCAAAATGTTGGTCATGTAACATGTTCACAGAGTTATATACCTGAATCAACATTTGAGCAGCACTCCCCAGTATCTTCTGTTCTCTCATCAAGAAGAAATTTACTGATAACAGCCTACATGAATAAAATAAGATTACTTCATTCAATAAGGTAAGTAACGTGGTGGTCTTCCCACAAAAACAGCATAATCTAAGTAACAACAAAATTACCTGTATATAATAATATGTGCCTCCAACAAGAACTGGAATGTGATTACGAGAAAGGATCTCCTCAATAAGCTGAAACAAATCAATCCAAACTATATCATACGAACCAAAACATAACTTAGAAAGTGATTTGTCCATCCCTGGTACCACTAATATAGATGAACATACCGGCATAATATTCCTATGTCTCAGGCTCCAAATTGCTAAGATGTGATAATATGAACTGGAGAGCCACTTTTTTATAAGGACCCCTCTTATAAATCAAACTAAAACACTATCAAGTTTAGGATCCAAATATCCTCAAATGTCTCTCTAACTCAACCCTTCTATATGAATATCAGATTCTCCAGAGTGTTCGGAAGAATTTTTTAGGATAGTAAATACTTGTACTCACAGGAATGGTGGAGTCTCGAAAATCCTTAGCCGTGAACTCTATATTTGGGCTCACTGTTCCAAGTAGATGGTGAGGTACTCCTATATATCCCCAAATTCACATCAGAACAAGCTAAACTACTCGAATTATAATGACACTCAAAACTTCGAATCAACAGGAAAGTAACCTTTCTGCTCGTTGATGGTGATTTTATTGGAAAGAACTTCGAGGCCAGAGTAGATCTGCATTGCGTCGGCGTTGATGATCTCTACCGGAAATTGAGACGCCAAATCAACGGCAAGCTTGGATTTCCCAGAACCAGTGGGACCCATTATCACAACTACCTTCCCCTTCTTCTTCTTCTCTCCGTAGATTCCGCCATTGCTAGGGTTTAACAACATCTCTTCGCCAGAAGCAGAAACCTTCTCTCTCGGATCAATGGCGTAAATACTCTCCGTTGGAGAAAAAAGATCATAAACACTCTCACCTTTTACAAATGTGGTTGATTACTCTTATGCCCAGATAATAGGTTTATTTACGTGACCCAACCATTATTTTTAAGCCCCAAGCTTACCGATTAAAAAATTGGATCTATTTCAATAAACCAGAATAATTATTTGATAACCTCGTAAACCAAGCTCAACCACAATTCATCTTCGAGATTCCAAAGCTCTTTTTTTTACAAACAAAGCGTCTGTTTCGACAAAGACCAGAAACACTTCTAAAGCTAAATCATGGAATCTCGGTCTTGTTATCAATTCTAGAAGGTAATTCTTCTATTATATTAGATGGGTTTAATTTAAATTCGATGATATTGATCATGTTTTAGATAATGCTTAGTTCAAAACTTTCAGACCAAATGTCTATAAATTCCACATGCTGATATATAGAGAAGAGCTTAAATTGCAGGAGATTTGAGATGTTTTTAATCCATTTTTTATAGAAGTTATTAGGAAATGCTAATGTTTTGTTACAGTACTGTTGCATTATATATTGATTGGAGTTGGTGTTTCAGCTCTGAGGCTTCGATTTTTGATCCATTAAGATGAGACTTCTGGTCTGAATAGCGTTTGAGAAACCTTTCTGAGTCTTTTATCTCCATCACTTGAAAGCTCTTCCGGTAACAAACGAGATTAGTCGTCTTCTGCTCGGGGCGTAGTAGGTTCGTTTAGCTTATATTTCATTCGTGTATTGTGTGGTTAAGCATGATTGATGATACTTACTTTGTGAATCTTCAGCTACTATTGAGGATATTTCCATTGATTTTGGAGATTTCTTCAAGGGCCCTTTGCCAGGGAAGTTTCTTAACCTTCTCGAATTCTTAGCTCTCTCTCGGCGTGGAGTCAATCAAGGAGTTTTTGTTGGAAATTTGGATACAAATAACATTTTGAGCAGTTTGGATACATTTTCTGGTAGAGGTATTGGTAGACTTGGTATTGTTCTTTTCATCAATGCACAATGTGTTTCAGCTTTTAGTATCGGGTAGAAAAAAGTTGCAAAGTTGCAAGATAAGAGAAGGTGAAACGGGTAGAAAAAAGATTATTCAGTACACTAGATACGCTTAGTCGGTTTTGCTATAGTACATGCAATTGGCTTAATTTACTTCATTTCTTTTGTGTAATATGTTTCTTTGAGCCATTGACCCAACGTGTGCGTCGCTATCCAACCTTTCTATTTCTCCAATCTGTAACCTTCTCAAAGATCATATTCATTCGGGTCCTCCTTTTAAGTCAAAAGAGCTGTCACTCATGCTTGGTTTCTTTAAAGCACAAAAACAGCAAAGATTAAATAAGCAAATGACAGGAAACTCTAAATCTAAAGTAAAGGAAAGACAAGCAAATGAAATGAAACTCTAAATCTAAAGCAGGTGCAAAGGAAGGTAAGCTAGTTTATCAAACGACGCTTGTATAGAGAATTAGCAAAACTCGTTTGTGGAGAGAAGTGAAAGCTTTGTGGTAGATTTAAGATGAAAGAATTGTGTTGGATGATAATAGTTTTAAAAGTCTAAAAAATATTTGGAGGAAATTTTATTTTGGTGGTAGAATTCAAAATTATTAGTGATGATGATTTCAAAAATTTGGATTTTGGTGCTATAGTTAGATCAGTTATATAGTTAGACATAAATACATATAGTTATATTTTGACTATTTTTGGCAAATTTGTAGTTAACTCTATTATTAATTAATCATAATTAGTTGAACCAATCATATTATGATGTTGTAGTACATATATTACGAATACGATGAAGTATTTATAAATCTTTACAAGCATATTCAATTTTAATTTCATAAGGTAGTTACTAGTAACAAACCAAAGATATATAGTAATGATTGTTACCACAAAGTGTGATACATCCATAACTCAAAGGAAACAAATCATCATATGACTTAGCATATTGTTTTAAAGATTAGATTGTTGTACTATAACGTAAACGAAGTTAAAATTTGTGAGATCATGTGTTCATACTTTATCAAACCAACCAATATTATCAATATCTTATGTGAAATAACAACAATATTAATCAATAACTTATGAACACATGAATGACTTGAAAGATATGTGTTGGTAATGCGTAATAGAAACGTAAACCAACCAATTTCACTATAGAACCAAAGAATACCGATGGAATTCTATCAAACCAAAGAAAATCAACAAAATTCAATGTAAAGTAGTGTGAAAAATTGAACCAAATAGTATGTAAACTCTTTACTAGAATTAATTAGTTGAATATATAAAATTTAAATTGAGTATATTATGCTAATCTTAACCATAACGAAATCAGTAAACCGGCTGGTTTACTATTTTCGATTTTGAAGTCCACGATCAAAATTTTTGATTTTGAAGTCCACCATCAAAATTTTTGATTTTGACTTTATGTGGGACCTTTAATCTTTTTAGACTAAAGAAATGAGGAAGAAGGAGGAAGCAACCGAACCAGGTTCATTTAGTTTAAACCAATTGATTTTGGTTTTGGTTCAAATCCAATTTTAGCACAACCAGCTTCGGCAATTTAATATGGGTGGTGTGGACCCTATTTTCATCAAAAGAAAAGAAGAGGAAAGTATAAGAAGTAATTATGAATCAATAAGAGTAGAGTGATTTTACTCTATTTTAGTAAGAGTAGTTACGATTTTCCTCCCTCTCTCTCTAGCTAAAGCAGAACAAAGAAAACCGAAAATAGATCCGGTTATTATCTGAACCGTTTCCAATTCGGTTTAGTTTGGTTCTGACCGACAAACGAATGTTAAATAAAAAAGGCCCACATATTCGGCCGAGTCTCTTTCAGGAGCCTTATAAAAATTATGTAACTACCCTTCATCAATTGGAAGCCGCCTCTTTCTTCTTCGTCTTCCTCTCACATCATGACCCTTCACCATTGATGCTGAACCTTACTTTCCAATTTTAAGGTAATTTTTCTTCTGATTTTTAAAATTAAATTGAACTTTACGAAATTATTATGTACGAACAAACACAATCTCTACTTTATAATGTCAAAATGATATGAATAAATTTGTATATTTGGGTATTTCAATTAGGGTTTTCTTTGTGGATTAAGATTTTATGACTGACAATTGGTAATTGGTAATTTATGTATTTCTATGATTGGTAATTGATGGATTGAGAAATTATACTAGTAGCTCTGTTATAATTACAACTATTTTTTCAGGCNAATTATACAACTAGTATTTTTCAGGAAAAAAATGAATTGGATCGTCGTTCATTTCGATTATGGAGGACATTATTCAAAGAGAGGAGATAATGTAAAATGGATTGCAAGAGTAGATGAAATCTACACTTTAAGAACGAAGACATTAGTAGAGGAAGTAACATATTGTTGGTTGGTTGATCAAATCTGCCAGAAGATAAAGAAAAATGCAGATGCGATGAAACTTAAAATTAGTTACATTCCATTGGCAATGGAGCCCAAGATACCATCATATATCTGGGACGATGACGATGTTGTGAGTTACTTAGT
>OVAX01000353.1:39417-79830 GCA_900406405.1 Lepidium africanum | reverse complement strand
CTTTTTTTTTTTTTTTTTTTTTTTTTGTGTGTCAGAAAGAGCTTTTTCTGTTTAAATAGAGAGATTTATAATAAATTTGGACTGTGATTGAAGATAGTGGAATTGCTACTAGAGAATAACGAGACAAGTCCAAGCACAAAAGCAGTAAACAGAGCCGGAGAAACACCGCTTGACACGGCTGAGAAAATTGGCCACCCTGAGATCGCCATGGTTCTTAAAACCCGCGGCGTTCTCTCAGCTAAATCCATCAACAACCCTACTCGGCCAAACGCTGCGGCACGTGATCTCAAACAAACAGTGAGTGACATCAAACACGAGGTTCATCACCAGCTAGAACACGCACGAGAGACTAGGAAACGCGTTCAAGGAATTGCGAAACGCATAAACAAAATGCATATAGAAGGTCTTGACAATGCAATTAACTCAACCACTGTGGTCGCTGTTTTAATAGCCACCGTGGCTTTTGCTGCCATTTTCACCGTCCCGGGACAATACGCCGACGACTTGAATTCACTCTCGCCAGGACAATCTCTCGGAGAAGCAAACATTGCTGATAGACCTGCGTTTGCGATCTTCTTCATATTTGATTCGATCGCTCTTTTTATATCTTTAGCGGTTGTAGTGGTACAGACTTCAGTGGTTGCGATTGAACAAAAGGCAAAAAAGAATATGATGGCTGTGATAAACAAGCTAATGTGGTTAGCTTGCGTTTTGATGTCAGTCGCGTTTTTGGCGTTAGCGTTTGTGGTTGTCGGTGATGAAGAGCGATGGCTAGCGGTTGGAGTAACAGTGTTTGGTGCAACGATAATGCTCACGACGATTGGGACAATGTCTTATTGGGTCATTATGCATCGAATCGAGGCTTCAAATGTGAGAAATGCGAGGAAAGAGTCGATGGAAAGATCGAGACACTCGGGATTGTTGGATTTGTCTGGGGTTTTAACTAAGAGAATGTATGCTATTTAGTAATTCAAGTATGTGTTTAATTAAGTTTGATCTTGAAATGGAGTATTTATGAACAGAGACTGAAACTTGCGGAGGAAGTAACCTATACATTATTCTTTTCTTTTACGTTTTCGTAAGGCAAAAAGACAAATAACAAATTGATATTGAGGCCATCATTGTTAGGTTAAGACTTTCAAAATCACGTTCGAAATGGTGTAATAAAAATAATAGCATTTGCAAATAAAAAATAGTATTCTTTAAACATTTCATTAATATATATCCGTGCAAAAATCATGATTTACTCTAATATATTTTGTCAAACGGGGTTACTATTAATAGATGATACTATATGTTATAGTTGACATCATGAGACATATTATACCACAAGATAACAACTGAAATAGACATTTTTGATTATAAAAATAAAAAATGAGAAATGATGTCAACATCGAAGACGAAGCATAACGACATTATATTGACATTATACACTTATCTGATTGATCCAAATTCCTAAATTCAAGAAAAAATTGAACAATTTGAAATCCTTCTTTTGTCCTCTTCCATGGATTCTTCTTCTTTTCGTCCTTCTCAATGGTCTGATCTTCCTTCAGACATTCTTGAATTGATCTCCGGTCGTCTTCACGACGACTCATCAAACATAGTTAATCTCTTTTGTCTCCGTTCTGTTTGTGCCACGTGGCGTCTCTCTCTTCCTCTACTCAACAATAGCAAAAACAATCCTTTGTCTAAGTTTCCAAAACACCTTCCGTTCTGGTCTTCTTCTTCTTCCTCTGGTTTGTGCTTTACTCTGAAACAGAGCAGTGTTTGCAAACTCGAAGCTTCCTCGAATCTGACCATCTGGTTGGTTAAGCTTCAAGAGACATCTCCAGGGAAAATGCGAGTCTTGGATCTCTTCTCAAATGATAGAATCAGTTTCTTACCAGAAACTTTCCCGGAACAAATCGATTTGCAGGAATTTCATGTGAGTTTGGTTCGTAGAGCTTATCGTATGGAATACACAAACAATGGTGGTGGTGAGATGCCTTGTTTCTGGTCTCTGAATTCCGACAAAGTTGTAACTCTGTCTTCAGGGAAACAATCCGCGTTAATGGCGATTCACAGTGGAGGGAAATTAGGCTTTCTGAAAAGGGGAAACGATGAAAGATGGAGAATTTTGGATAATTCATGGAATTTGATTTACGAAGACATTATATCGTACGGAGAGAGTCGTTGTATCGTTGTAGATGATAAGGGCAAAACCGTATTTTACGATGTGGATTTCAAGGTTTCGGATTTGGCTGAAGGTTTGGTCGGAGGAGGAGGTCACAAGAAGTACCTTATCGAATATTCCGGCGGAGAAGTGTTGCTTGTGGACAAATATGTAAAGCACGTTTGGTGCAAATCGGAATTTTCCAAATCTGCAGTGGAGTTTAGAGTTTATAATCTGAATAGAGACGAGAAGAGATGGGAAGAAGTGAGAGAATTAGAAGATGTGGCTCTCTTTTTAGGAGAAGATTATTCTTTCTCTGTTCATATTCCCGCCGGAGATTTGGCCGGAGGTTTCATATTCTATAAAGATTATAGGAATGGAGGAAGAAGCAGAGGTGTTTGCAGTGATGGAAATGGCATCTTTAATGTGGAATGTGCAACGCATGGTGACTTTGTGTTTCCTATAAAGCCCAAATAATGTTTAGGCCCATATCATTGCCCCATAACTTTATGGTTCAATTTTTAACTGTCTTTTAACGATTCGGTTTGCAAATCTCTGGTTCAAATTTAATTTTAATTGTCCAGAAAATGTAAACTGTAATAAAATTGCATTTGATAAAGTGAGTAAATATTTATTTATGCAGTTTTGCATATTTACAAATACACATAACTCCGGATAATAGAGTTTTAAGGTTTTGAAGAAGATGAGTTATGAATCAGCTTTGAATATAACCAAACTTATGTTCAAACAGAAATATTATTTCGTGATTAAAAAAATTTAAAGAGCTAAACCGTAATAAAACCAAAAAGAATAATTTTGGTAAAATGGAGAGATGTTTATTCGTAATAGTTTTGGAAGACATGTAATCCCACATAATAAAATTTGGGATTTAAGAAAGTTTTGAATTTATAGATTGGGTATCATCAATGAATGGAACCAGAATCCAGTTTGACCACACATATTTGTTTGTGAAAATATTATCCCAAACAACCACAATTTTAAGAGATGGTAGGAAATTAAATTGCATTAAATATGTATACCTTAAATATAAGTGAAAGAAAATAGTAGACTATATATGATATATCTACGAACAAATGGAATACAAAGTTAATGAAGGTATATGAGGTTCCCTCGTTATAGTAAAATCAAGCACGTGTTATGTGTATCGTTGTTTTCATATTCATGATTACAACATCTAACTTTACAATTGCCATGTAATAGAGGTAACCAGAGTTTTCAATTGGAGAAATAAATTCTATTGTTTGATTGAGAATCTTATAGTCTTCCTCATGCCACATTGCTTTACAATGGAAAGTTAATGCTTTGGGCCACTATTGCCTACCCACAAACAATATCTTTTGGTTTTCTCTTTTTGCAATATTATTTACAAAAAATTGAAACTACATAGTCGGTGATAAAACAAGTTTGATCTCGACATTGAATATATATATGACTATAAACGACAAAGTTTTAGCTGATTGACAAGATCCAAGAGATAAAATCCAAGTGTTCGATATATGCTTTTGATCAAAAACATAACAATTTTATTACATGAACAAATAATTTACATAATTTTTGTCCCTCGGCCCTTAAAAAGTTCGTCTGTGGCCCCTGTCCGGTCGGATGTGAATAACTTTTAAACCCGGTTTAGCTCGGAGTAGACCCGGCTGATCCGATCAATATAATTCAAACCCGAAGTATTAATTAGCAACCAAAGTAGAGATATATACTAGATTTACTATTTTCTTTAAACAATTGGATGGATGATCTCAATCTATACTCAAATTCCCTAAACCAAAATTTACACTTTGACCAAAAACAATTTTCTTTTTTTTGTAAAAGAAAGAAAAAACAATTTTTCATGAACCAAAATTCTGACTAGATTTAACTTAAATTAGATATAATATATGATCGAATAAAAGAGGAGAGCACATATGTAAATGAAAAAATGATTAGCTATACTAAATGCCAAAATTCAACGGTAGAAGTTTGTTACCATTGGGTTTATCGAATTCAACGATCCCACTATATGAATGAGATAGAAGAGGAGAGCACATGGAGGCAATGATCCATCTATCTGTAAAAGATCACATAAATCTGGTAACTTTTTTTGCTTCTTCAGGTTTTTAATCATTTTCTCTCACCATTGCAATTGTAATTTTTTCTAATATTCTCAGATCCAACAGTCTTCTCATTTTCTTGGATTCTGATTCTCCTAATTTCATTTTACTTGTGGGGAAATCTGCACCTTTGTTTACTCTTGTTTTAGTTTCCCCAGATTTCTTGTCTTCTCTTAAACTTCTTCTTAGTCCAAGATTTTTTGTTTTCCCAATTATAATCTCCCTTTCTTGTTTGTGTTTTTGAGATTTTACTCAGAAAATTTAGCTAATTTTCCCGCGGGAATTCTCCGGGAATCATAAATTTCCCGACTTGTTCTCGAGAAAGTTTGAGTGAGTTTACTTCTTCAATGGCGTCAAGAGAAGTATCAACGATGATCAAACAAGGGTTTATCGCAGACCCTTCTCTCTCTTTCTCTCCGTCAAGAATCACCTCTTCGGCCAAACTATCCTCCGCCTCTCCTCCTCCGCCACCGCCGCCGCCAAACGAGTCGACTCACTCAAACCCGACTCTTTTCGACATGATGTCAGAAGAGCATAATCGTGAGCCTCGGAGGAAATCTCACGCGCGCGTGGCTCAGATCCTGACGGAGTTTAAGAACGGCGTCGTTTATAGCCAAGGCCTCGGGTCCAGTGACGTTAAGCTTACTGTGGTGGGAAAAGACGGTTACAGAGTCACCATGGATGTTCATAGGAAGGTTTTGTCAGAGAAGAGCAGATTTTTCATGGAGAAGATGAATTTTAGAAGAGAGAAAGGAGTTTCTCACTTGGTGGAGATTAGTGAGTGTGATGATTTAGAGATTTATGTAGAGACTGTGGTGTTGATGTATAGTGATGATCTCAAGAAGAAGTTGATTGGTGAAAGTGTCATCAAAATCTTGGCTTTACTCAAGGTATATCATTGAATTCGATTTGATCCGACTGTTCTTGGTTTGTTGGTTTTAATTTTGCGATGGATTTGAATATGTTTTCTCTGTAGGTTTCTGCAGCTGTAATGTTTAATGAAGGAGTAATGTCATGTTTGGAGCATTTGGAAGCTGTTCCTTGGTCAGAAGATGAAGAAGCTATTGTTGTGTCTTGTCTTGAAGAGCTTCATCTTCCTGATGATTTAGTCAGTTTGATTCTTCAGAGAGTTTCATCTGAACCTTCCACTTCCTCGATGAATACTAGAATCGATGATATCTTCTTGAACCTTCTCACTGGTGTTCTACAAGCCAAAGATGATAAAGCTCGGCGAGAGATGAAAGTTTTGATCTTTAAGTTGCTTAGAGAAGATGCTGATCATGAGGTCTCTAAAGACACACTCTACGATTTGTGTCATCGATGTCTCACTTCTCTTGTCCTTTGCTTATCTCAAGTGACTACTCAGATGAATGATCCTGGGAAAGACCGTGGTGCTTTGATGGGGGAAATCGCTAGAGAAGCTGATAACATGTTGTGGATGGTAGATATATTGATCGAGAAGAAAATGTGCGACGAGTTTGTGAAACTATGGGCGGATCAAAAGGAGCTAGCGAACCTTCATTCGAAGATCCCAACAATGTACAGACATGAAATAAGTAAGATCACTGCGCAGATATGTGTTGGTATTGGTAAAGGAAGGATCTTGGTGAACCGGGACACGAGGTTTGCGGTTTTGAATACATGGTTAGAGGCTTTGTATGATGATTTTGGGTGGATGAGGCGCTTATCCTCGAGATCGCTGGATAGAAAACTGGTCGAGGATGGACTTAGCCAGACTATATTGACCTTGTCGTTGAGACAACAACAGGTGATCCTAATGAAATGGTTTGACCGTTTTCTGAGCAAAGGCGATGATTGTCCAAATGTTCAACGAGCGTTTGAGGTGTGGTGGAGAAGAGCTTTCATAAGACAGGTCTTGACTGAGTCAGATGCGTCACAACTGCAGATAACACTTTATGACTGACCCAAAATGGCATAAGATAGTGACTCTCAAAATGTTAAAGTTTTTTTTTTTTTTTTCCTTTTCGGTAAACTGTTACTACTTGTTACTTTCAAATACAAAGAATCAAAAGAAAGTGGCTTTACGATATATATATATATATATATCTTGTCTAAAACAATGATCAGAATTCAGAACAGAAAGAAAAAAAAAAAAAAATCAGAATCTGAGTTTCAATCTAAATTATGCTGTAGAATTCTATACGGGGCTTTTGAAATTGGTGGATTATCACCTCTAGTATGCCAATTGGGTGGTTGAATTAGAACCCGAGAATTGGTTTTATCTGCACTGATCTTGCATTGCTTGTCAACTATATATATTCAGCAGCTTGAACTGCTATTAAACTTTGTTTCTGTCTTTTCAAGAGATGATTGGATCAGCTCCATATTTCAACTTCGGGAGATCATCGGTTCTGTTGATCAAGATCAAACGCAAGAGTTAGTTTTACAGAGATTCACATGGCAAGACAAAAATTGAACTGAAATAGCATAAGGGTACCGGAATCTCTGAAAACAAGGTATTAAGCTTAAGCATACATATTTAAACGAGCTCAAGAAACCAGATGCGATGTCACATGTTTTTATCAGACAATCGAGTAGTGTCTGAAGCATAAGTCACAACATTAACCTTAGAACTGAGGGCAATTGAATCTTACCTTTGGAGAACTTTGAGTATTCCGGTTCCGAGCTTCATTGGTATGCCCATAATCACACATTCTGTAACTCCCTCTATGTTATCAATCTTTCCACTAATTGCCGCACTAAATAAATGATCTCCAGTCCTCTCAAAAGATGCCTGCATCAGGACACTTTTATCCATCTTCTGAATCCCGGTTCTTTGTATCCCGAGGACCTCCCCCTGATCAAGAAATTGTAGAAGTGACATTAATCGATAGCATGAGTATTGGAAAAATATTATCAATAAAGATTATATAAGAGATTCAAGTGTCTTTAGCACTGACCCTATAAGTCATGACATCAGCCAAAAGCATCATGTGACGAATGTCTATACTCATACCATGGTTTCCCATAACGGTCCCTATTTCATCAATAATTGTCGTCCTTGCAGCCTCAATTCCCAGTGTTTTGCTCACTTCGACAACATTGTTACTTGTCGTAGTCCTCCCATTGATTCCCGGAGTCCCCATGACAGCCAGAAGGTTTGTTCTGAAACATTTATCAAGCAAAACATTCAGAATCTTCGATAAATAAGAAAGAGCATATATTCTCTTTCACGCCACAATTTTGCCGATAAGTATCCTTCCGAAGTTCTGAATTGTTATTCATAAGAGTTCTACAGTGGACATGTATTTGTTCTTATATCAAGCATTTTGTTTCGTTCAGAAGTCTGGTTTAACCACGTGAAATACTGACAATTCATCAGTGGCTTACCAGAAACAGAAACAGAGACTGCTTCATGAACTGATTCTATAGTTCACCGACACAATTTATGCCCAACAAGGTTAGCTACCTAGCACTGATTGGAAAGGAAAAAAGAACAGAGGAGAATCTCATTTCTTGAGGTTTGAGAAAACTTACCCCTCCACAAATAGTTTCCACCTTTTCTTCCCATCTATCTGTTTCGTTTTATCCATATCTTCTGCGACAACAACTCGCTCGACGGTTTTGATCCCCTACCATATCAATTCAACAGAATGAAATTCTCTCAGTCGGTGAAAGAGAAATTATACAAGAAATTAAAAAAAAAAAATTATTGAAATTTTTAAACATGTGCACATATCTTATATTTTTGTATGCAAGAGAGGTTTAACGATTATTACATTAACTATGATATTTGGCAACACGTTCTTCAGATTGTGGAGATTAAAATGAGTCCTACTCTTATCTGCCACGGGAGTAATATCCAATCCTGTATCTAAAACCCTGATATCCTGCACAGGTTACATTTAAAAGAGACTTAAGACCTGTGTGCACCACAATAAAACATCTATAACATCTAAGGGCCTTACATTGTCGCTCAGTTTGATTCTGGGGGTCTTTAGAATGGAATTTTTCACCGACCAGGGGCTTATGGACAGACATGCCTCCTCAATTATTTTGTTGTCAAGAGTTATTCTCACTGAGGCTGATGTTGAAGTCATTAGCACCTCAATACTCTCAGCAACCTGCTCCATATTCAAGTGGATTTTAACAGCCTGATTAGTAAAAGAGTGATTAACAGATATAGTATCTAACGATAAGGTGCTACGCGAACAATCCAATAGTTGATAGTTATAGAATAAATACCATTAGTCCACAAATGGACTTAAAACAAGCAGCACCGACCATCAAATACTGGATACGTAAAATAAGATTTATCGGTAGTGGAAAGAAGAACCTGTCCTAAAGTAGTTTTTTCAATGCGTCCTTTCACCCATCGTGCACTAGTCAATTCCAGGGGGTTCTCAAGTTCTGCAGATATTACTGGTGTACTTATATTTTTAGAAGCATTTATGATTTCGTTGATTCGAGGTACTCCTTGTGTGATATCTGAACCAGAATCAGGAAATCAAAACAGCTCACTACTAATATGTGGTCATAAGCACTAGTTTTGTAGCCATATTCTGAGCATATTCAAAAAGGATACTCATGCTCGCAACTCCAGCAAAGTGAAAGGTTTTCAAAGTCATTTGTGTCCCAGGTTCTCCAATACTCTGAGCTCCTATTGTTCCAATTGCAGTTCCAGCTTCAATCTTCTTTTCCCGGTAGCGAGATACACAAATGTTTACAAGTACCTGCAAAAATTTCGTCCATTCGATGTAGCAAATATATATATATATATATATATATATAATTAAGGACCAGCGCAAAGAACACTGAGATGCAAAATGCAGTGAGTATTTTCTTCTCCAAAAAACGATGACAGAGAAAGTCACCTCTAGTTGCTTATCAGTCACACCAGATGCTTTATATAAAACCTGGCTCGGGCTCGCCGATTTTACTCCGAGTGAGGAAACAAATTCTCGAAGAGATCTTACAAAGGCGTCAGTGCACACCCCACTTTTATCATGTCTGACTAATTCTTCTTCGAACTTCTGGGACAATTCATCAGAAGAAAGATATCTGTGGTGTGATCGAGGTGGACATGTGGCCTGCAATATGAAAGTACTGATTGTGATGAAACTCTGAAAAAGAAAGACCAAGACCAATACACAAAGATAGAAAAAGCACCTGAATTTTCAGAAATAATCTATTAAAATTTAAAGGAGCTCCATCCTTTCCTTCCATCAGTGCTGGGTCCATTCCATCATCCCCATAAGTAAACTGAAGAATGCATCCACTGGCATTTCGCACTGTGTTATCATAATGGACTAATAGATCCTCCAAGGCTTTCATCAGTCTACGAGACATGTAACCCGTACTGGCAGTTTTCACCTGCAATAGACGAATATCGTTACAACAAGGTGAAGCTCCATCTTCAGTGTAGATGTAGAACACTGCCACCCTTCAGAGCACCATCATGGCTGTCTCTTTCAGTGAACAGATTTTACATATAATACAGTGGATCATGATGGAAGAAAGAAAACACAAAAGATATATGCTTACTGCTGTATCAACTAGACCTTCTCGTCCACCCATAGTGTGAAAGAAAAATTCTGTGGCAGTAAGACCACTGTAGAACGAATTAGCAACAAAACCTTTAGCCTGCAATGGCAAGAAGACATGTGATCAGGGTTCTAGGTTCCAAAGCAGAAAATACGATCCAAAAAATTTATTGTAGTCAGGCGCCTAGAAGGTGCTACAGGTGGGGGGAGCAGTTTACTTACTTCAGGTGATTTTGACATCCTCGGGAAATGAGGAAGACTCCGATCTATAAATCCATCAGGAGCACGGTGACCATTAACTGTCTGCTGACCAACACATGCAACCATCTGACTAATATTGATAGGAGATCCCTTAGAACCACATTGTGACATAATCAAGGGACTGTTTCTCCAATGTAATCCACTCATACAGAGCTGTATACCATATATAAAATAACAAGATGAACCATTAATCTTTTGGTAGGTAACCAGGATCTGGATTCACTGCAGTTGAATAAAGTAGACAAACTATCAAACATATTCCTTATCTAAACCATCCCAAAACTAAACCTACAATTGTTTCAGCTTTTAACTCATCTGGAAAAAATATATAACCCACCTTTGAAACAGGAAACTACAAAAGCTAGAACGTAAAATCATTCAATTTGATTGCAATTCAGAAAACCTAACCGTCAATGCCCTCAGCTTATGCATATATCTTAGTAGATAGTAATCACATATGTTCATATGCCTACATAGAAATAGTTTTTACCGTCCCAGTGGCTTCTCGAATTTTATTGAGAATCTGTGTTATCCCAGCTTCCAATGATTTTGCAGCATCTAGACCAGATTTAAGTTGCATATTTCCTTGCTTAAAATCCTCAATTACGTCATTACAAGCTTTATATCCGTCCCTGATTTCGTCTTTTTTTCTCTTATCCAACGTTTTGCCAGGCTGAACATCATCGATTCCGATTGAGAAACCATGTATTCCAATCCATCGAGCACTGTATAAAACAAGATAAAAAGCTACCAATTAGACAAGAACTATTCATTAACTCAATTCAACAATGGGAGATGGCAGAGAAAGGTCACAGAAGCAAGAACTGAGAACTACTGGAAAGTATCATAGAGATGAAACGAAAATGAATTAGCAAGACGAAGATGGATAATATAGATAGAAGTGTTGTTGTAAGATCAATGAACAATCATTCAGAAGATATAAGACAATCCCCTCACCTCAGTTTTGCTAGCCGATTCATGCAGACTGCAGCAGCATGGGAGTTGTAATCTCGTAGAAGAATTGAATATAATCCATCCTTGTTTCCATTTCCTAGAGAAAAAATATCACGTGCTCAGAATATACTCACGTAAAATGAATAAATAGGTATTTGATGCATTTGCAACAGATTAAATTCCATCTTGAAATTACCTAACGTAGCCTTCCCCAGTTGTCCTGATATTAGCTCACTATTTCGAAAATAAACCCATCCATCATTCATGCACATTGTTTCATCATATATTCCCTTTTTGAAGTTCTTCTCTTTCACCTTCAGAGTTACGTAGACTCTAACACTTGCATTTGGACGCAGCAAAACACTAAAAACCTGTTTACCAGTCCAAAGCTCTATAGGCTGCATTAAAAAAATAGAATCTGGATAAGAAGTTTTATACAAGAAAAATAAATGCTTAATATAGCAGAATAATTCCCAGTTCCCACAACTTATTTGACCACTAGATTAACATTTCAATAACTCATAGAGTTTGATCTCACTGATTAAACAAGAGGCACTTACATAGAGCGTCATAAAAAATTTAGATTGATACAGTAGCTACACCTAGAGCAGTTTCTAAACACGTGATATTAAAATGGTCTGTATATGGGAAAGTGGAAAGATCATCCCATTAGACTGGCATGGATGGCCACAAAGTATGCGTATAACTCTTACTTAGCCTCCAGCAAAAGAAAGCTAAGCTGAGATAAGGATTGCAAAGATATGAACTATTATCCCTCAGTTTATAAATTAGGAAGGACAACGATTTACAAGTAGGACAACAAAAAGCTGATGGCACATAGATAAGACATAAAGAAAAGAAAAAATATAGTTGATACCAATAGAACAACTATGTAACTATCTAAAGCCAATTGTGACGCTCTATACAGGTGAAAAACGTGTAAAAGTCTCATACCTTAAGGATTGTGGGCGTGGGTAAATCTATGGCATCCATGCCATCTCCCATATATGAACAAATTAGCGAAAACGCTGCACGATCATAAAATGTGTCCTTTCTCGTTATCAAAAAGGAAGATGTCAAAAAATCTTGAGTTGATGCTACTAAAATTTCTCCATTTTTTGGGGTGCATAAATTGTTTTGTACCTGAGATACCAAGTAAGAAGTAAATTATCACCCAGAAGAGGAACTTAAGGAGCAATAAAGATAAATATTTCTGTCAAACGTTATACAGACTAGGAGCCAACAGCTCGTTTAACAAACACAGCATAGATATAAAGATTTCCTCCCGTTTACACAAATTTTACTCGCATTTCCTACGCATAACCCCAGAATCTAGATCTAATACATTGCTTAGGAAAGCCTAAAGGTCTGTAGAAAATCATTGGTGGAATATGTTAAGCAAGACTCCATCTCATCTGAGTCATCTGGTACATATGTATGTATATATACAACAATATGGCCATGTCGAGTGTTACATTTTAGCGAACGCATGATTGACTATCCTCAAGACACTACATATGGTGCTAAGTAAAAGAGAAAGTACCCCCATCAATGTAATAGCCTCTGTCCGAGCCTCCTCTGTTTGTGGTACGTGCATGTTCATCTCATCACCATCAAAATCAGCATTATATGGATTACATACGGATTCGTTGAACCTCAACGTTCTCCAAGGCATTATTCTTGCCTGCAAGACAACAAATATCAAACTAGGAATACTATGAGGGCCAAATAAAATTATGACTCAGAAATTTAAAGCTGTACTGACCCTGTGACACATGATAGACATCCGATGTAGACTCGGTTGCCTGTTAAAAAGAACAGCATCTCCTTCTTCCAAATGACGGTCAACTATGCAGCCGATGGTCAGTTCATCTGCAATGCGCTTGCGATAATCACCAACCAAAGTCCTGAAGTGAAATGTGTTAATGCCCCCATATAATCGATAAACACCCAAACACATGCAAATGACCCTATGAGGACTAGACAGTCATTCAGGTAGTTTCATGTATCAACTCCAGTTCAGCGATAGTGTTTACCTATTTTCTAGAAACGTTTCTCAGTGGTTTGTTTTGGCTTCAATGAGAGCGGAAAAGTAATGCACTTTTTCTTTTTCATTTCTACAGATGTAATTTACCATGTCCATACCGTGAACATGGTCAACATAAACATAAAATTTTATATAATTTTACTGAGAATGAAAATCATTTTGACTGCGTACCAGCTATCTGGATATATAACTCATCAAGATCAGTTGCCTTCCCTTAAAAGAATTCATGAACCAAGAAGTAACGAAAATAGCACACAACATTACCTTGAAGAACCATCTGGATATCTGACATTTCTGGCACCCGGGTATTTATTAGGGCCATTACGAACACATTGCCTCAACTTCTCAATATTATGACGGGAAACACATTCAGGAAAAGTTAAGATCCGAGCCATAAGGACGGGAATTCCTACCTGAAAAGTTTAGTACCTTCGCGATAAGCTATACCATAATACATATCACAAACTGCAACAATTGCAAACCTATAATAAGCTACCTCTGTAATTTTCAGATTGGGATCAGGTGAAATAACAGTTCTACCAGTGTACTCAACACGCTTCCCCGACAAGTTCGCACGAAAACGTCCTTGTTTTCCTTTGAGACGCTGAAGAATTCCACTCAGTGGTTTGCTGTCTGGAAGGTTTTGAACACCACGCACTTCACTATTGATGTATTTTGCAACCTCACTTTGAACTGTATCCCACACTTGCTAAAACGAAATCCTCAATAAATAAGAAAAATTATAGAACCAGAAATAGTAGTAAAAGAAACTGAAATAAATACGTAAACCAATAAATTATTTTGAAGTACACCTTTTCCGTACATAATGCATAAATAGACAAATATAAAAGGGGACGAAGTAATGCAATAAAGAATGTTTGTACCATGTTTTTGGGCAATGTGGAAGGTTGATTTAAATTTTTATGAAGAGAGGCATTGTCTTGAATGATTTGCTTTAATCGCTCTGTTATGTCATTTTCATTGCTGCAGGAAAATAACTCATACTTTCAATAAAAACAGCAGTTTAAAATATAATTGACATGAGAAAGATAAACAGACCACGATAGCTAACCTTTGTGTACCACCAATCATAACAGATGGTCGGATGGATAAAGGTGGCACAAGCATGCACGTAATGATAAGATTCTCAGGTCTATGTGCAATATAAAGAAGTTCACAGTCCTGTAATCGATTTCAGAACAAAAAAAAGCATGGCTAATTATTTGTAAACAGGAGATTCCCTCATATGTTCTGGAGCAAAAGAATGTCATCTAATTGCTGGAAATGATGTAGAAAAAGATGTGCATTATAGATAAAAAGTCAAATATACCTTGTCACTCATTCCTTTGAAAAGTCCAAGCACCACGTTAGGATCAAGAACATAGGTAAGAGGATTTATTCCTAAAGTAGACTCTTTTGTGTGGGATATTGAAGATTTAAATTCATCAACCTCTCCACCATGGATTTTAGATCGGTCATGACTGATGCCGATACCCATCTGTGCTGCAATCTTTTTTACCATGCCTGAAACGATCAAAAGGTTAACCATTATCCAGATATGGAATTGAATGGGGTAGGAAGAAGCAGTTCAAGAACATAGCATAAATTAAAATATAAAATAATAACATTCAGATTAACCAATAACAGAGATTATAGGTATGGATATTAGAAGTCCAGAAAATCCCAAATTTTCTGCTTGTGCTACTTCAGAAACTTAATAGAACGTTATACGAATTATATTTTACATCTACAATGAGACGCTTGAAGAATGAAAAAAGAAATCAAGATAAGATTTTGGTAGCTTCAACAAAGCATCATCTAATCTAAATCGTATCAGCCATAAAACATTTGAAAGACATACCATTTAGGTAGCCACATTTCGTGCAAGTTATAATTCTCTGGCTTGCCATCATACTGCACTTCTTGACAACCGCTTTCGCCAATTCAGTCTTCTTCAATGGCTCCATTTTTGGGTGCCGCATCTTCCTCAAGTGATCTTCATACAATTTCTCGTCTAAAAGCATATTGGAACAACGCTGGTGTGAAAAAGAAAAAAAACACTTGTGAACTGCTGTCGATATTAAAAAGACCTCAATACAACCAGCCAGTTTTGTTATGCAACTCACGCAATGTCTGGATTTCGAAAGGCTCCCAAGAAATAACTTTTCATCTGTATTTAGTAAAAGGCTAACTAACATAAAATAAAACAGAAACTAGAGAGATATAATCTGGTAACTCTGCTACCTTACAAATGCACTTCAAAATGTCAAGGATGAAATTGAAGTATCCAACGTTGTAAACTGGGAGGTCGAGCTTCAGATATCCATAGTGTCCAGGACAATTTTGGAAGTTGCCGTCACAGGTTGCGCATATAGACTTTTTGTTTGGAGGACCCTGGACAATAATAGTGAACAAAGTATTTAGCAATAGTCTTATTTGAAAGACAAAAATATATTGGATTAGAGACTGTTTAGAATCACATATACCAATGCAAATAACCGCAGGAGGAACAAAATTGATAGAAAATACTTGCCATGATTACAGGTATAAGAAGTTAAACACAAAAATAATAAGATACCATTCGAGGATCCAACAAGCCGCCTTCGATGGGTTTAAAGTTGGTCTCGTAGTACATATTCTTCCAGACCTGAACCTCGGCGGCTTTCATGACCTCAAGATCAGAGAGCATAGAGAAGTTTATGCTTTTACTGCAGATATAGTAATGACAAAATCCCATCATTGAAAACAAACAAACAAGTATTGTTCCACAGAATCAAATCTCAAACCAGAAATCACACTACACATTCATGGACAACGCCCAAAAGCACGTTATATTCATTGTATCAAATAAGATCACCATAAGCTAGATCTACAAACAAGTATAAAAAAATCACTGAATGGTTAATGTCATCTAATTGGATAAGAAGCATCTCAATTTACATGGAAGTTCAGACTCCAAATCCAAATTTCATGAGCTTGGAACAAATAAATTCACTAGCAAAAGGAGTATGATCCAGCTGCTGAAACGAGCATAGTTGGGAAGATTATATCAATGGGTGTGATTTAATTTGAAAGAACATACATTTTAAGAGGACCAACATCTTCGATGTACGGTTTCTTAGTGAATTCAATTTCCATCTTCGTCTCCATCTCTCCAATCAAAGCTGCAAATTTTCACCCAGTGAAAAAAACCAGCCCTACCAAGTTCGGTCGACGTCAGAGAAGAAGAAGACGAATAACCCAGAAGAAAAAAAAAGGGAAACCGGGACTAATTGAAGAATCAACTTACGGTGAGAAAGACGAGGGTTTAGGGTTTAAGGCGGGAGATGCAGAACGGCAAGACAGGGAAGAAACTGAAGGATCCAAGAAAAAAAAAAACCTAGCTGAAGGTTCGAACTTTCGAACTTGAGCTCTAGAACATTGGGTTCTTGCCACATAGGTAACTAATATAAACAATGATTACCTCTCCAACCTTAGTTTTATTCTGTTATCTCTGCATATATGCCAACCTGTAAATAAGACAATTTTTTGGTCGAAACCTGTAAATAAGACAATTATTACACAGCATAGGAATAACTAAATTTAAATTCGAAAGTGTATTAATTCGCCCTAAATTGTGTATTGAAACCGCGACAATCTCCGGGCTTTCTCGATGAAGACCGTCACCGGGAAAGTTATTAGTGCGGAACCAATCTCCCTCTCCAAGGCGACTACGCTTCTCACCGGATTCTCTTCCTCCGATAACGGCGCCTCTCAAGACGTTAGTGCGTACCTCCGACGCGCCTCCGCTGCCTTCACCGAATTAAAAAACATCCACAGGGAGATCAAATCGAAGGAGACGAAGCCAAGTTCCGGGAAATTCGATGGAGGAAAGATTAAATTGCGGGAAAGTGAAGCTGTGAGTGAGAAGGAATCAATTCAGGGTAATGAACAGGAAGAAATAAAGGAAGACAAAAAGAAGAAGAAGAGCAAGAAGAACAAAGAAGTTGCTGATGAAAAAGTAAACGAGAAGATGGAAGAGGAGCAAAGGAGCAAAGAGAGAAAGGAGAAAAAGAAGGAGGAGAAGAAGAAGAGAAAGAGTGATGGAGAGATGGGTTCGGAGGAGTGGGAGAGGAAGAGCAAGAAAAAGAGGAAATCGAAGGAGACTGATGGTTAAAGTTGGGTAATTTTTGGGTTTTTAGCTTAAGGTTGGAGAAAATTTTGTAGTGAAGTTAAGAAATCTTAGTAATTGTTGGGTAAGTGTAGTAGAAAATGTCGATTGGTGACAATTAAAGATTGATAAAGATTTAATTTTTGGAACTCTTTTGTTAGTTTGTGTTATCTGCATTGAAGGTTATGTTGTATTGGTAGTGAAATTGCCCTTTTTTGTTTACTATATTTGGAAGATGCTTGAATGCGAAGTTGCAAGTAATGTTTAAAGCTTTGGATAGTAAAGATGAGTGCTTGAATCGTTAACACTCTATTCTACGTATTGAAGTTGCAGAATAAACTAGAAATGATATATGTAAACTCAATTTTGTTGAGAGTGGGGTGCTTGAATGTATACGACTGCATAATTGCTGTGCAGTGAAGTTTTTTGTATCAAGGAAGGAAGGTTTCCGGGTCCTGCCCAACTAAACATATGCAGTAGTGATGATCCCCGATCGTCAGGTATGTAAATCTTACATGCTTTTTGTGTGGTTGAATGCTTTGATTCCTTAGTCTAGTTCATGAACTTGCTTGATATATGGTGTCAAGGATAATCCACTTTCTTGGTAAGCCATTACATCCAAATATTACTTCAGATGATGGTTTTTCTTAGTGATTTCATATATAGCAGATGTGCTTATGGTTCTTGAGAGTTAAATTAGACTTTGTTCGACTCCTAAATTTGTACATTTGCATACACTGAGTAGATGTCATATGTGGCTGTCGTATCATTGTTTACATGGACCATCTGATTCAACCGATTTGTGTATACCTTCAAAAGTTAAGATTGCTACAGAGATTGTAATAATAACTTGTCAGTATATGCAAATTTAGATATTGTATATATTAATTTTGGGGTTACATAGATCTACACTTACAGAAAACAGAGCTATGCAACAGTAAATAATTTTGCAGAAATTGACCTCATGTCACATTATTGAACAGGAATTGACCTCATGTCAAACTGATAAATGGCCGAGAAAAAGAAAGAAAAAAAAATGTTTGAAGCTTGTGAAATGAAAAGAAAAGAACTTAAATCATGAAGCAAGAATTTTCAGCATTTAGGCAAGTCTGCAGGAGGAGGAAGAAGTTTCTGATCAGGCTTATCTCCATCAAGAACAAGCCAAGCCATCCTTAGACCCCAACTGGTATGTACTTCTAAGTGACAGTGCATAAACCACACTCCTGTCAAACATGTTGTAAACTTGGTTATTATCCTCATATTAGATCACACTAATGTAAAGCTGTATATTTTTGGTTTTTTATGGTTTCTCTTACCAGGGTTATCTGCAAGGAATCGAATAGCAACCCATCCACCAGATGGCACATTTACAGTGTTCCTCTCTATTGGGTCAACAAGGTTGAAGTTCTTAGGATCGTTTTTGGCATCAAAATTTCCAAAGCCTTGGCCAACAACAAAGAAGTTGAACCCGTGAAGGTGAAGAGGATGGCTTTCTGCACCAAGTATGCTAGTGTCTTGCATCACCAGCTCCACGTTGGTGTTATAAGGTAGAACCATCAAGTTTGTCCCGCTGTTAACATTGGTATTGTTGGGTGGAGTGCCTGTGTAGTTAAACGGGACAATGGGGCTCCATGGATAGTTTGAGGAATATACACCATGAGATTGCCCAGAATAGTGAGATTGAAGGAGAGCTTTTGTTGGCATTGTGAAGGAGATATTACTGATTGAGGCAGCAAACATTGTTGTGTTAGTAGGACCTTGGCACGTCTGGTTATTCTTATGATTGCATGGCTTTGTTCCCAGTCCCACTGTGAAGAAGAACTTTCGATCAACATTTAGAGGAACATTTGCTGGAAAATCTTTGCTGTTTAAGCTGCGTAGCTTATTGCTGAACTTGGTAGCAAAATTTGTATCATTTAGAGCAGGGAGTGTTGGTTTTAAGAGTTGAAGATTCTTGATAGGGGTCCTTGAGGGAGCATCCTTGGTTTGTTTTGGTGATTCATATTCTAAGATTCCAGCAACTGTGGTATTATCGAAAGTTCCTTGACCTGTGGCATATGGTCTAGCAGCCATGAAGAAGGAGGCACTCGGGTAAGTAGGTTTAGCCTTCAGCAGGACGTTTGTGGTCTGGCCAGGAGCAATTAAGATGGTATCCGTCTCAAATGGCTTAACATAGATCGCATCAGCTTCAACAACCGTAACAGTGTGATTTGCAATGCTGAAAAAGAGGTCGTCATTAAGTGCAGCATTGATTAGCCTGAGAAGGTATGTTTTTCCTGGCTTCACTCTCAGTCTGAACGTATCTGTTTTACATCATTGGTTACTTAAATAAGTTCATTGTATATTATCAAAAACCATAATAGATGTAGGAATCAGCAAGTACCTTTAGCCGAGCAGTTGTATAATGGACCAGGAAGCCCATTGATTGTGTAAGCATCTGAGACATTTGGACCACCTCCTGTTTGTGTTGCTTGGCGTATGATTGCCTCAGTATCTGTGTTGAACCACTCCCCTGAGATTTAACCGTAAAAGTCAGCAATAATGTTTATAAACTCTCAACAGATTCTCAGTCTTTTTCTAATTTTCATCATCCTCACCAAAGATCATGGGAACTTCTTTCTGAGGTTTAGCAAACGGATAAGGAACACCACGTTTGGGAAGGATGATAAGCGGACCATAGACTGTTGCTCTTAGCCATGAAATATGCGCATGGTAAAACAGAGTGCCTCTTTGACCAGTAATGGTATAGTTGTAGACATAGCTTTGTCCTGTCTGAATGGGACACTGGGTTATATAGGCAGGTCCATCAGCCCAACCACTCCGCAATTGCCGGATTCCATGCCTGAGATATTCATAGATCAAAGCCAGCTATTAGTAATCAAACATTGCTCATAACAATACTACAAGTGTTTCAAGAACATTTACCAGTGGACAGAGATGTTGTTCGGCACATGATTAACGACCTTGATCAGGAGGTTGTCACCTTCTCTAGCAACAATCGTAGGCCCTGGAAACTGCCCGTTTACAGAAACAAGGCTCTTTGTGTGGCAAAGACGCGTCACGGTTTGCATTTTGATCTGAAAAAATGAAATATTCAATTATTATTTGCATCTTTTTGTAAAAAATGTACAGAGAGTAAATTATCTTCACATACTTCCAGCTTATAATGCCTTGTAATCCCAACTGCAAGTTGAGGAAGTAGAACACAAGAGAACACAGCAAAAAGAAGCTGGAACAACGCCATTGTAGTGAGCTTGAACCTCAAGGCGTTGATAAGAGCAGAGAAGTTTAGTGAATACTCTGCCTCTGTTGTTTTTGTCTTAAATGTATTGCTGTGATTGTGGATTCATTGTTTTCAACATTTAGTGTATATATAGGGAAGAGTTAGGTGTTTGCTTGCAGGAGATATATAAAACAAAAACAAAAAAAATTAGTAAATGTTTTTGAACGAAAATACAAAAAGGTAATTGGTAGAGAAGTTCATCCAGACTCTTGATATTGACTAGCTGTTAGATTATATGAACACCTAATGAATGAGTGGTGTCGAAGATAAGTCAAACTCTTTGACCCTCTTCGATCTCTTAGAAACTCTCGTTTCTCTTTCAAGACTATGGCGTGAATTCTAAATTTTAAATGCATACTAGTTAATTTCAGTTTCTCTGATTTGAAAGTCCCTATTCTTTGTCAGCTTTGAGTATATTCGACTTCAGATTTTTTGACATTACAAAGTAATGTGGCTATTAGTTCAATTTCTTTTCAAAACCACTAGATAGACAAAGCGTGATACCAATCTATAGTTCATTTCCTTAACTGTATCATACTGAGCCACATGATTATTTGAAATCAAATTCCAGTTGGGAATATAGGCCCAACAATTAATTTATTTTATTTTATACAATGTATATCATCATCATTTCATAAGCATGTTACAAATGATCACTTATTTCTAAATGTTTAGTAATTGTTCTATATAGCTTTTTATTTGTAGGTGAAAAAACTTTTTAAAGGAGATTTGATGCATCGTTGTGGAGTTAGTCAAAACATTCGTAAGGTTAAATTGCTTGTGGAGTAAGCAAATTAAAAAAAGGGAGATTTTAGCTATCAAAGGTCACAATAAGGGTTAGACATCAAAATCCATGAAGGATATTGTATTGTAAATATTATGGATTACAGAAGAAAAGAAAAAAAGAACATTGAAGGAACCTCAAAATTAAGGTTGGCTATTTTATTTCCCAAGCAAGTGACCTAACTCCCTTTTATGTTCGTATCCTCAAAGGCATGCCACTTATACATGCTCTGTACAAATTATATACTATTTTCATATTTGCTGAACACTTTTTAATGCGACGATAATTTCTAAAACACATTAGATTATTGTACATTATATATATATATATATATTTCATTTTTTTTTAATTTTGATAAAATTTAAAGTCAATCTACAATCAAACTATGATCTAGACAGGGTTGCTAACACGTACGTATCAATGTATTTCCTGAATGCGAAGTTGGTAATTAAATATATAGTTTTTCTAGAAACCGACAATAAAAAAATGTAAAACTGAATTATGGTTGAATGAAACTAAATTTATCGGACATAATGATGAAACACGAGTTCACATCACGAGTTATATGTAGTTCAAACCCTTTATAATTTTACAATTATGTCTTTAACAATATTTTAGTTGGTAACTCACAATCGATAAATAGCAAAATTTCGTTATAGATATTCAATTTAAAACTAGGAATGTGTCACGAGAGCTTTATTTTAAACAAGGTTATTCCTTGTTATTTGGTCGGGTAATAATCTTCTAACATAATTTTAAAAAAAAAAAAAAAAAAAAAAGTCTTCTAACATTATAGCGAAACTGAAATTCTTATTCTCTTAACGGTTTCGACAACAATTATCTACTAATATATATCAAGCTAATCGGATCACATTAACGATTTGTCTCTAGTTTAGAAATTTTGATCTACCAAAATGCAGTTATTGAACCTAAACACAAACTTTTTGTGTTTTATTTTATAACTATTTTATCTTACATATACCATCTTACAAATCTCGGATCCATTAATCCGTATAAACCTGCTAGACGTATAAAACTTTGAGTTTAGTTTCAATAATTTCAATATCTACATGATTAGAAAATAGTAATTATAGCTTGAAAAAAGCTGGAACATAAAACGGCTGGGACTATGTCATAGATGATAGATCATAATCCTAATATGATTATACTATATATCATCGCTAACCCCTAATCTCAAAACAAAAAATTCACATCTAGCTACGATTACTAGTAAAAATAGACCGTAGCTGTACTTTTTTTTACTAGTATCGTTTAGCATTTAAAAATGTATTCTTAGCATACGCGTACGATATACACACATCATTTATACGTGAAGAACGTTTAATTTGATTGGAGGAAGTGTTAACATATAGATATCTTTTTAATTTTCTTATATGATTAATGTTTTTGCACATATATATTGTAGTTACACCAACCCTTGATTTGGGATTAAGGCTCCAACAAAGATATAGAATAATGTATGCACGTATGTATACATATAAAGAGCGTATTCTATACTAATATATATGTACATAAGTGTGGACAGTTACTAGCCACCTTTTGGGCAAATATATTAAAAGTTTGTAATAACTACAAGCTTTGAGTTTCCACGTAAGATATATATTTTTTTGCTTTGAGTTTCCACGTATGAGATATATGCATGTGCATGTTGTGTCCTTGTGGGATTCTAGTTTTACTGCCACGCGCTTATTGTAAAAATTCTACTTGTCAATATTTTAACATAATTTAGTTTTGTAATTCAATTTTTAAATATAAAATTTAACTAATCATATAATTACATCTGATATAAGAATTTTTTATGGAGTTCTCAAAATCTCTCAAATAAAATATTATCTCTCACATCTTCTTATTTTTTTTATTTTTTTTATTTTTAATGGTGAGAGATTCATTGAGAGATCTCATTAAAAATGGTGTTAAACTGCATATATATATGTATACTAGGTTCTAACCCGTATCAGCGCGGTTTTATAAATAAATAAAATAATTGATCATGATAATTTGTAATTGTGTGTATTATTTAAAATATATTTATATAATAAATATATTAGAAAAATGATTAAAATAATTGATAAGGAGGTTTGTGGTATATTTTATAATGATTTTTCAATATTTTAAAGCTCGAATAGATTTCTAAATATATGTGCCATAAACAATATTATCTCTATAACATAATACATAAATCTTGTTAGTAATTTTATGCCGTTAAAAATAAAAATTTTAAAGAAATAAGATATTTTTATTAAGTTTTATTTTAAAACTTTAGATAATTTTTAAAATATATAATAATTAATTTTTATTCTAAAATCTCCATTGAAAGAAATTTTAATTTTATCTCATATATATCATGGTCCAAATTTCAAAACACAATTTAAATATTACAGCTTTCAATTTATTAAATTTATAATAAGATAGTGGTCAAGATTGAAAACCGTAATCTATAATTTAAAACTAAAATACAAAATTTTTTAAAAAGTTATTATGTCGACTAAAATTTAGATATATGATAAATATAATAAAAATATTTAAAATGAGATTTGTATATAAACGTTTTATATATATTATGTATAAAAACTATTTTTCATAAGGTTATATGATAAACATATGTTCATTAATTATATAACTATATATATATGATAGATATAATATATATGCTAAATATATTAGAAACAAATAAATTAAAAATAAGACATGTATAAAAATGTCTTTTATGTATATTATGTATATAAGAATCTCTTTCATAAAGTTTGTATGATAAAAATAAGTTCATCAATTATATAACTACAGATTTATGATATATATGAAATATATGCTAAATATATTAGAAATAAATAAAAGACTATACACATTATATATATATGGATAATAAATACTTTTTTTCTTTTGGTCAAGAAAAGAAATGGGAGAAGAGCCTCCCAAAAACTTTATTCAGAAAATTCAAAAAAATTAAGAAACTACAAAACGTGAGGAAGAGACTCCAAGTGAGTCATCTTCAAAAGTCGAAGTTAACTCCATAGGAGGAGATGAAAAATAATGAAAACCAACAGGAAAGGGAAAGCATAGTTAGCTAGACCATCGGCAAGACGATTAGCTTCCCTATACACATGTGAAAATCGGACTACTCAGTCCCTAGTGAGAAAGCCATAGCACAAACGTGCGAGGTATGACAGTGGATGAGAATCTATAATCCATGTTTGAAGAAAACAAACAACAATACTCGAATCAATCTCGACCTCCAATCTCCGTATGCCTTGTTCCCAAGCAATAAAAAAACCGTAGTACACAGCCCAAAGCTTGGCAAGAGGAGCGGAACAAATGCCTATATTAAACACAAAACCATTCACCCAATCACCATTACTATCTCGTATAACACCGCCAGCCACTGCGCGCCCGAGATTACCTTTAGAGGTGCCATCGATATTAAGTTTAAAACACGAAAGTTGGGGATGAGTCCATGCTATTTGGCGAGCGATACGAGTTTCTCCATTCCCAGATCTATTACACATTACTTGAGCTCTATGTAGCTCTTTCCCATATGATAACACAAATTGTGTATGATCTCGGTAGCGATATATGGAGCCAAAAATGTCACCACATTTCCTGCTCCACCAAATAAATCATGCAAATAATATCGACCATGGGCAGCCCAAAACTGAATCCATGATGCCCAAATTTGTATAGAGCCATTCGAACAACGATTGACTAAAAAAGACCAATCGCTTATCTATAGGTACTAAACAAGACCATATACCCCTTATAGCTTGGCAATCACGGAATATATGCATATCCGATTCAATCCCCTGTAAGCAAATAGTACAAGTATTAGATTGACTCATGTGGCGTTGAAATCTTTCTTCATTGGTCATAAGCGCTTTGCGGGAAGCCAACCATAGGAAGGTACGAATCCTCTTCAGGTACCTTTAGCTTCCAAATCCTGTAAAAGAAATAAAACATGTTCGGACGAGGGGAGTGAATGCCCGTCACTAGTTTGTAGGCTGAATTGACCATGAAACGACCGTTTCGCGTTCCATTCCAAGCTAAACGATCCACAGAACCGGTGATCTTATCCACAACCACCGCATTTAGTTGTAGGCAAATATACTGAGGGAGAAAACCCGCGAGATTATTAAGCAACCAACCCGAACCATCCTACCAATAATCACATACAACTTTTGATAAATCTGCTTGAGAAATATTCAACATCGAGGAATCCACTAGAGGTGAACTTAATAGTCAGTGGTCTGTCCAAAATTTTATCGACCTTCCATCACCACAAACCCATCGTATATTTGGCATAACTACCTCGTTAAGCCCCACACAAATGCTCCGCTAAGTAGAAGAGGCATTACATTTTGGTACTAACCATCTCAAGTCTTTAAAACCTCGGATACCATACTTAGCTTTAACTACTTGGATCCATAAACTTTGGTCTTTATTTAAAATCCACCATCCCAACTTGGAGATTGAAGCTTTATTCATATCCTTAGCACGACAAATTCTTAAACACCCCCTCAGACTTCGCTTGACAAACCTTATCTCAAGAGACAAGATGCTGTTTTCTTGAAGTGGTATCACTTCCCCAAAGAAAAGACCTTGCTATTTGATCAATTTTGTTCAAAATGGACGATGGCAAACATATCATGCTCATCGAGTATATTGGAATAGTGAAAGCACCGATTTCATGAGAGTAAGATGCCCTACAAAGCTTAGAGACCGACACTTCCATCCCGAGATCTTAGCATTCATTCTTGTTAAAATCTCACTAAACGTCTCTTTGTTGATAGTATTCTGGAGCACATGCATACCCAAATATTTTCCAAGCTCTCTAGTCACTTTAATACCACTAGCATCACTAATTTTTTGACCAAGCAGCCGGCTTACATTCTCTGAAAAAAATTTTTTTGACTTGTCGAGACTTACATGCTGACCCGAAGAAGTGCAAAATTGATCCAGAACTTGTCTAATTACCCGGATTTGGCTCACGGATGCTTCAGCAAACAATATTAAATCAACATTGAATAAAACATGAGAAGGCACAGACCAGATCGAGACAGTCTAATCGGTTTCCATGTCTTCCTAGAAACTGCATTGTCAATTAAATGACATAATCATTCCATACACAACACAAAGAGATAGGGAGATAAAGGATCCCCTTAGTGACCCAAATTAATTGTTAAGATCCAAATTTTATATTTGAAAATTATAGATTATCTATTAATGAATTGGGTGATACTTTGTATTACGATTTTATAATGACATTTACTGTTATATCTTACAAAATAAAGGTTATTTATAAAATTGCATCATATTTTTAATATAATAGATTTATTGAACTTTTTAGTTTTTTTAATATTTATTGAATTCAGAATATAAATATAAACATTAAAGTAAAAATATAAAATTTCTAACTAAATATCTCAGAATATAATGATCATAACTAAATTATGTAGAATACAATACTCATAAGTTATCGAGAAAGCGGATATTTTTTATTTGAATTTAATTCAGTTTAGTTAAGTAATTAAGATATATTGATATAAAGATTTTTTAATTGATTGGAAAGATCCAAAATTTATATATATAAATTGTTGGTGATTCATTAATGAATTGAGTTATAATATTTGTTAGGACTTTGCAATGACATTTGTTGTAATACCTGTTCGAACCGGATCTAGCTCAAAGATCCTAAATCCTTAATTCTGATTAATAGAGGGAAGAAAAGGGTAATGACTCTTAAGAAATTATAGAGAATAAGTCGATTGCCAAAAAGCAAAGATTGCCGAGTTTAATTGTATTGCTTAATGTCTGATTACCAAAAGCGGATCCCTCGTTTGAAGGATCTGCCCCTCTATTTATAGATTATAGAGGCGATTACAAAGTAGTTTGTAAAAAGAAAATATTACAATTTGTTTAGATACTATCTTATCAAGAAGATCTTAGCCAGATTTTCAGAAATTTTCTATGTCGGAAGAGGAAAATTTCTATTTCTTTGCTTGATGACTTGTCGTCTGACTTCCTTCATGCTTAACGCACTTTCGAGAAGGAATTGTTCTGAGTTGGAGGAAGACATCCGAATTGATACTTCGAAAATCTTATCGAGTTCAAGACTTAGAAATGTTCGCTCATTGTTTCCCATGGACCGAAGTAGAATCTCGGATCCACCTCCAACCATTGTCTCCCCCAGACTCGGAAAATTATAGTTGAATTTCTGAGTCGGAAAGTTTACCTACTTCTACAATTTTTGGTCCATGTATCGTTCTGCAATTGGGTTACTCTGGCGGTTTTCTAGGTTTTACACGGGTTATCATTTCGCGCTGATTCAACTTCCGACAAACTCCTATAAATACTGCTCTAATTTCTTTACTTTTCAGTTTCATTCAAGTTTAATGAGGTAACTTCTCTCTCTTCTTTTCTCTCCCTACTTATATTCCGAGTTGCTTTTGTTTCTTATTTTATAAAATATTATAGAGATAATAAGAGATAGATTTGAATCCCGTTCAGAGAATTCCGACTTTAATTGTTCTTTGACTTCTAGTAGTAGTAGAACGGATGATAACGTAGAGCTTAACCTTTTAGACAGTCCTGGTAATGATTTTATCGTTCCAGGAGGAGCTAACCGACTAGGTTCTTCTCCTCACACTATTGTTATTACTCCAATTCCCGCTGATCGCGTTAATGAATTGGATGAATGGTACGATGAACTCGACATTGGTTCATCGATTATCAATATGATAAGGTTAGAGAAACTCTACACCTCGTGTCCAGCTATGAAGAAAGTCGGTATTTAACTTCCTGATTCCGACTCTCGACCATAGACCACTCCAGATGGTTACATTGTTGTTTATGACTGGTGGTTCACGGAGGCCAAAATGTGGCTTCCTATTCCGGATCTTCTTCCCAAATATTGCTTTGCTCAGAGGATTGTGATGACTCAGCTCGGAATAGCTGGCATTGCAAATATTCTTGGGGCGCTGATTCTGGGTAGCGAAGCCGGAGTTAACGTTTCAACTCGGTTTTTTGAGGAAATGACAGATTTCTGTGAAGTCAAGGCTTCGAAAAGAACAATTTTCGCTAGGGCCAAAAATGGCCTTTAGTTCTTGGAAGATCCGACTTCGAAGGTAACGGGTTGGAAGAACCGTTATTTCTTTGTTCATTATGACGAAATCTTTCGCTCGTGTAAGCATATGGAATTTTTGATCCCTTGGGCAAGGACACTCGGTAGACTTCTAGGTGCTTTGATACTTCAACATCCTTAGTTCTCTTTCAGATACTTATGTTTACTTCTTTTATTTTGTAGTGAGGCACTCTTCGACATCAACTCGTCCTCCTCCTAACAACCATCAAGAATTGGTGGATAGACTTTTTGGTGTCCCTCGGCTTAGTTGGAAGTTTCTGCCAGACGTTCTACTTGAAAGAACTGCTTCTCGCTACTCAAAAGGTATGTTGTCATCGTTTTACGAAAAGATCAATTATTCTTTGTTTCACTTTGGTTCCTAATCATTGTTTCATTCTTTCAGGAACTCTACAAATGGGCATGAGGGTTGATGACTTCACTATGCAAACATTTTTGGTGGCTTAGATGCCATTCTCGGGGATGGTTCGCCTTCTTCTGCTGAAGTCGGCGCTCATCTGCCATCTGAATCTTTCTTCAAAGAGGACTCGGCTGCCGAGGTGCAGCAAACAGAGATTTCCAAAGCTCCTATATAATTGATTTGGAGCTTCAAGAAGCAAATGTTTCAAACTCGAAGGCCAAGACTGACCTACCTGAGAAGGTCAGTAAGGGTTCCATGGGTTCCCCGTCTTCCAAGAAAAGGAAGGCAAAAAATCTGATTAAATTTAGGAGATTGAAACTCCTGCAGATCCAGCTAGTTCCTCGGGTTCGAAGAAAAAAACGACAATCGACTCTACTGCACCAGGTAAACTTTTCAAGTTCCCTTTTGCTAAGAGCTAAAGCGACGAGGTGATTAGACATTGTTTGGTGATACCAGGTTGCGCTGGTGCTCTTGAAATCGTGAAGAGGGCGGTGAAAAAACGTAATGAGCCTTTCCCTCTTGTTGAAGCCTCTCTCAACAAGAAAAACAAGGTTGCTGGAGACTTCCGTTTTAAATACGGTTTTGAGGAGTTAGCCCCAATCAAAGACTGCGGGATGAAAGGAGCCGACTTGATGCGTTTTCTGAAGGACACTTTTGAAATCCTTCCTCATGTTCCCGACATGCTCAACAAGAAGGAGTTGTGACTGCGAAGTCAATATTCTCAGTCAGGTTTTGGAACTCAAACTTTTATTTTATTCTGCTTGGCTTTAACCCCTTGTCCATTTTCTCAGTTTGTTGCACAAGTGAACTAGGTAATTTTCGGCAAGGAGAAGGCCATGATTGCGGAAGCTGAGAATGCCCGCAAGCGTGATGAGATGTCCAATCAAGCTGATAAGTCTCTTCAGGAAGCAGCTGAAGTCAAGTCTTCTCTAGAAAAAGTTCAGGCTGATTTAACTCGGGTAACGTCCGTGTTCGAATTGGAGCATCTGAAGTCTCTTGAGTACGAGAAAGAGATTTCTGCTCTTAAGGATTCTGTCCAGTCTGCTACTGAGGACCGTAATGCTGTTTTCAAAGCGGCTTAGAAATGCTCAAAACTTGTCGAGTTCAAGACTTAGAAATGTTCACCCATTGTTTCCCGTCGACCGAAGTAGGATCTCGGATCTACCTCCAACAATACCTTACAAAATTCAGGTTTTTTTGTAATTTTTAAGTTTTGCATCCTCTTTAAATATAAAAGATATATATATATATATATATATATATATATATATTAGATGATTTCACGTGCTATGCATGAGTATGTTTTTGTAAACATTTAACATATATTTGTAGTTATTTTTAATTTATTTATAATGTTTATATGTGATATTGGTTTTTTTTATGATTTGAATTGTATATGTAAATTTATTAATTTTATATATACATTTGCTATAAAATTAATTTATAGTGATAACAGTTTTTGTGCACAAATGATATTTTTCGCACTTTATTGTTTAAGTTTTGAAGCATTAGAATTTTCATATAGAGTTTTTTTTAACTCGTGTCATATAGGTTTTCAGACTCATGTTTATTTACGTTCTTAGACCCGTATTCATTTTATTTGTTAGACCCGCATTTATTTAAGATTTTATACCCGTATGTATCTATGGTTTTATACGCGCGTTTATTTAAGTTTTTATTATCATTATATTATATTGAGGAATTTTAAGAAATGCTTTTTTTAACATGCAATTTTCTCAAAAAATACTCCATTATGCTTATTTTCCTCTCTCAATTTCCGAAGGAAAGGGTAGGGTTTGAAAATAAAATAGTAAAAAAATGCTTTTTTGAAATTCTCATCAATTATATCTACATAATATATCCATTTGTATTAGCAGTGTTTTAATTATATATTATATTATTATGTGAGGTCATTTCAATATATTTTCTTTTTTATTTTTTCCTATTGTATGGTCTTATTTTACTTTTAGAATTTATATTTATTTGAAAGTTATAATAAGTGCATTTAGTAAATTTATAACTTATAATATTTTAACATCCGTATTCTTTATAGATTAATAATGTTTTTTTTGTAATCTAACAAATTAGGGATATGATTTATAATTTTATTGGAATATGAAAATTAGAAAATAACTAATGATATTCAGGACATTATTAACATATAATTTCGAAAAACGGAATACAAATTACGGTTATTTGATGAAATCTCCTTATAAATTTTTCAAACCATATAATTGTTTTACATGAATTGTCAAAGTCAATAAGATTTCTTAGGTTTTCTACTGTTTATTTATTTTGTTAAATAAATAGTAATTTCAGTTATTATTTATTAAATGTAATTGAAAATTATTTCAAATATTCTTTTTGTTTGAACTTATTATAAACTAAAAAATAATAATTTGATTAATATTTAGTTTTATCATAATGTATTCCTACTAACAAATTTGTTACGATACTTCGTAGACTAAAACGAATAAATATAGCATAATATTTAAATTAATGATATGCTTTTATTATATAAAAGATTATATATTAAGTAAAAATATAAAAAATTGTATCTTTATTAATTATATTTAAAATAAGCTAATAATATTATGTAGATAATTATAATAATAATAATCCGTTAACTAATCTTATCCAAAGATAATTTTGTTTTGTTATAAAATATACAAATAAGTTAACATTACAATTTTATTATATAGAAAATATTTTTGTATTTTATTAGAAATATTTTATTATCATAATGTCTTCCTAGTAACAAAAATTCATAAACCAAAATGGATTAACATAATAACACGGTATTAAAGTTAATGCTACACTTTTACTATATAAGATATTTTGGTAAATATTAGAAAATGAATTAAATGAAGAAATGATATATTTATTAGAATTATAGAATATCAAAGAAATATATATATATATATATATATATTTATCTCTAAATACTTTTATTTTGCAATATTGCAAAACAATTATGGTTTGGAAAGCAATTCTATTTTTTATTTTTTCTTAAAACATTTCAGCATATTTTTCCCGCAACACACAAGTTACCTAAGAGTTTTGTATAACATGAAATAAATATTTTGTACCATTAAATGTTTTATAAATAGGAAAACAATATAAGATAACTTACTCAACATTCTGAAGGGTAATTGTAAGTCGTTTTAATGGTTTTCCATTCACTTTAGAAATTTCAGTAGGCTAACATGAATTAATTGTACAATAATATCTATTAAAAAAAATCTTGACACTTACAATCGAAATTTATATAAAAATGTTTCTTTAAAAAAAAAACTTTACTTACCTATAAGATAGATATCTTTAAGACGTCCATCAAGTAATTTATGGTAATCAACAAATTTTAATCTGAAAACCAAATCTGGTAGAGGATCAGTCAGTTTAATTGTGGTTGTGTACATAAAAGAGACTTTGAAGTTATTAGTAGAAGTATGGTAAATTCCAGTTGCAGGAGAAATTTGTAGTTTTGTAATGATTTTAGTACTTTCTTGTTCAAGAAGTTTTCCGAATTTAGAAATCAGTACTTTCTTCACATTATAGTGAATTTTATCACCCTAAAAAATATATAAATTAATTAGAAAATATGCTAATCAATATAAAAATATTCAAATTATTAATAACATACCTTTGAATCACAAAAAACCATATTAATGGTTTGAATGTTCTTTAATGTATACATTTCAGAGTTTTAAAATCTTAACTTTAATCCTCCAATTTTCTTTGCATGGTTTGAACGAAGAAATTTTTGAGAAATACATGATTAAGAAAAACAAAAATTGAGATCGTTGAGAGAAAAACATAGAACTCGTTGGTGTTATAAAATAAGTCCCGGGTAGCTTTCTTATATTGATTTCGATTAATATTTACTCTATTAGGATTAAGAATATCTTTTGTTTAAATTTCCCTAAATTAAAGATATTAGGATTAGGAATATCTCAATACAATATCTTTTGATTGTTTTCTACTGTGTTGACCAATAATATTAATGTTTTAATATTTATTTATTAAGATCAAAACAAACTAATTAGTTAAATATTTATTCAAAAATAAACGAAAACTATTAAACCAGTTTAAATAATCGAATCTACTAAAGTTCTAATCATAAGTGAATTAATTTGTATTTCTTCAAATCAAATCTTAATTGGTTAAAGATTCCTTTTTAAACCTATGAAAATCAAATTTTAATTGGTTAAAATTTTCTTTTTAAACCAACAAAAATTAAATCTTAATTGGTTAAATATTCATTTTTAACAAACAAAATTTAAATCTTAATTGGTTAGAGATTCCTTTTTAAACCAGTGAAAATAAGATCTTAATTGGTTAAAATTTCCTTTTTAATTGTATGTTTTTATTAAAACCGAATGAATTGTAATAAAATAAATAATTAGTTTAAAACTAATCTTATCTTAACAAAAAGACAAGATAATTAGTCAAAACCAATCGACCAATCAAAAAAAATGAATGCATTTTTTTTTGTCAACGGCAAATTATATTAATAAGCAAACTCAAGCGTTGAAATTACATCAACGAATCATAAGCAGTCTGTCTAATATGACGAGCAAGATTATCCGCTTTATGATTTAATGATCTTGGAATGAAAGAGAGATTGAGAAATAAGGAACTTAACCGAGTAAACTCCTCTTTATAGTGAAGAAAGGTCGGCCACTCTTCCGGATGATTAAAAATCTTTAGAACCGTCTCACAATCTATCGATACCTCCACCTCCATAATCCATAGCGCCAATCTCTAAGTGAAGGAATCCAATGCCCAAAGAACAGCTTCAATCTCTAAGTGAAGGGCAGAAAGACTTTGATTGACGCATCGGGCACCCATACAACTTCCTTCCACTGAATCTGGAAAGCAGAACCACCCTAAGCCAGTTTTAAGGTCCGAGCTCCTCCAGGAAGCATCCACTCGGCATTTATAGCCTGTGAAGCTTTGAGTAGATGTGGATGGGGAAGCCAAAGAACACTTCTTGACGGTAGACTGAATTACCAGGGGGATTTCAAAATCGTCATGTTCCTTTCGAGCCGCAGACCATTCTTTATAATCTGCTCTTGCTTAAATTATTAAATTTTGAGGATCAGTATCACTATTTGGAAAACAATGTGCATTTCTTGCTTTCCATATATTTCAGATAATCCAAGGGAAGATTTTCATTTATGTTTGGTCTGGTATCCTCCAGAATAAGTAATCGAGATTGAACCAAATGGTGCCTCCTGGTAAAACATCCGGAGCAGAAGGAATACATGATAGTGCCCAAGTTTGGAGAGTTGGTGGGCACTCAAAAAGAACATGGTTTATGGTCTCAGCCTCAGCACCACAACGCCAGCATCGAGTATCACAATTAATTTCTCTTTGATTCAAGTTCTGTTTTACTACAATACATCCAGATAGATCTTTCCATATAAAATGTTTAATATTATTTGGGCAGTCAAGCTTCTAAATTTTATTTTGTAGAGCTTTAAAATTTGGACTGTACTGTCCAAATTCTAATAAAGACAATGATTCCTCAGTTTGATAGCCCGATTTAACCGAATATCGTCCTGTTCTAGTGATATGCCAACCCCAATAATCTGGTCTTTGTCTCCTGGGGATAGGGATACCTAAAATCAGTTGTACATCTCGAGGGTCAAAGTATTGACGAACTTATATTTCTTTCCAGGATCCCGTTCTGTGATCAATAAATTGGTCAACAGTCAAATTCGGGAATAACTTTAGTGTTATGCAACAAGCAGGTCGAGGATTGAAATCTGGAATCCATGGATCCTGCTAGACTCGGGTTGTTTTACCATCCCCGATTCTTTTAATCATACCCTTTGAAACTAAGGATCTAGCCGAGGATATACTACGCCAGCCATAAGGCGAATTCGCATGTAGTTTGGCTTTTAATGGACATTGGTCTTTGTAATATCGCCCCTTCATTACTCTTGCAAAAAGTGAATCGGGGGCATCAAGTAGATGCCAGAATATTTTACCTAGAAGTGCCGAGTTAAAATCTTCTAAAGCTCTAAAACCCAAACTCTCTTCAGATTTTGGTTTACACAGTTGTTTCCATTGTTTCCAGTGTATACCTCTAGAAGTTTCCGAATTTGACCACCAAAAGTTTGAAATTGCCGAATTTAGTTTAAGTATAGTAGCCTTGAGCATACGGTAACAAGATATCACATAAGTTGGCAAAGCAGTAAGGACAGATTTAATTACAACCTCTTTTCCCGCTTTGGATAAAAATTTCGAAGACCAACTATTTATCCTTTCTTCTAGTCTTTCACGTACAAAGGCAAAAAATTTTGTCTTAGCCCTGCTAATATTTTCGGAGAGACCCAAATAGGATCCCATACCTCCTATATTTGTGATCCCAAGAATGTTACTTAATTCTGCTTTACTATGTATTAGTACCGAATGACCAAATTTTATAAACGATTTGTCAAAGTTAATTTGTTGACCAATGACCAACTCGTACACTTTTAGTATCCTTAGAACATGTGTAGTTTCTTCTTTAGTAGCTTTACAGAAGAATAAACTATCATCCGCAAACAGTAGGTGAGACACCGTTGGACTTGTTCTAGCGATAGATATCCCCGTAACCAAAGCATTTAAAATATCTATTATATTACTACAAAGATACAGAGAATCTTATTGCTATGGTTTTATTATAATCGAGACTTATTATAATAGATATATATATATATATATATATATCTTTTTCTTTTTGATAAAGGGTTCGCAAATCACAAATGCATCAAATCTTTTCGATTTGTCCTTATTTAAGCAAATATATGTTGTTTTCTCTATTACCATAAAAAATTTTGTTAAAGCTGGTAATATCTTACATTCATATGAATTACTTAATTACATTAAATTCTTGATCGATTCCGTACTCGTCAGAGCTTGCTGTCTATGGCCCGTACGGCCGTGATGAGCAATGTTAACTACACTGACCATTGAAATTGATAGAAATCAAAAACCCCATATCAATCTCATTTTTTCTATATTTCATATGTTAAAAAAAGGATTATTATGGGCAATACCCTTTTTGGGTTATAGATTGAATGGAATATCCAATTTCTGAAACATTCTCCCAAATACACATTTTCTAGAAAAGAGGTATATAGTAAATGACAAACATAACCTTTGAGAGTGTAGAGAACGTGGGCAGGAAAAAGTCTCATTTGCGAATGTGTTTTATATGGAATTGAGGGAGTGGAATACGTGACTGTTTTATGATAATAAGTGAGTGCATATGTGTTTTTGTATGGAAATAGTTAAAAGAAGGTCAACTTTTTAAAAAAAGTTTCAATGCAAGGCGATGGAAAAAGTACATTCACAAATGACAATATTGCAGAAAGACAACACATTACTTAAGAGAGTTACAAGAAAAAGAGGTCTGCAGCTCTCAAATTCATCTTTTTGTGGATATCCTCAGTTTAGTTATGGACAAATTCAATGTTGCACGTGGACATCCTCAGAGACATGGAAATGAGGGAGTGGTGCACGTGTTTTTTATATGGAAGTGGTTAAGAGAAAATCAACTTTGAAAACACAGTTTCAACGCAAGGCAAGGGACCAAGTACATCAACAAAAGACAATATTACAAAGGGACAACACATGACTTAAGAGAGTTAAAAGAAAGAGAGGTATGCATCTGTATCTCTCAAATTGAATTTTTGCAGGTAACTCCATTGTGTTCACATCCTATGCACCGACTACACTTCTGGGTACAAGGCAAACGAGGAATCTTTTTTTGTTCATCGGGAACGAATCTGATTTCGTGGACAAAAACAAGAGGTGTCCACAGCTTTGACTTTTGAGCGAGATACACCTTCTCTAGGTGTTCTACTTGAGAAATCTATATGTGTGATGTCCTTGAAAGAAAACAAGAAAAAAAAACATCCACAATGACAAACAAAGAAAGTAGAGGACGGGAGTTGATGACCCATTGTCATCTGATGTGGAAACAAGATGATGATCCCTTCATATATTAATAGCATAATGTCTACTGATTTTAGTGGACATAACTGGTGTTATGGATAGAGGTAAGTGGGATGTCCCCGAGTGACAAATATTTATAGTAAGACCACAACGAGAATAACACAGACAAAAATCAAAAAAATGGTGCATGATTAAAAGCAGAACAACTAGATAAAAAAGGAGAAATCGATATGAAATGTCCATCGATTACAAGTGTAGGGTTCATAAAAACTAAATTACGGGGAGGAACTGAGAAAAAACATATAGAAATTGATTGCATGCATCTGGAATCATATGAGTAGAAGATATTGTTGAAATAAGAAGAGACAGTAACCTATAGTTATCTGTGAAAGCGGCGAGGGTTTCTGGAGAATTACAATAGCGATGATTGAGTTTTTGGAATAAAATTAGATGAAGGTTTTTATGGAATAATGGAACGGAGAATCAAGCTTCAAAGAAAGGTGAGGATAGATCAAAGATTTGAATGGAAGAATCGAGAGAGAAGATTTTTGACCGAGATGAATCATTAAGGGAAAAGAGAGTGATGACATAGAGAAAAAGTAATGGAAACTTTCTCTTAGTCGACATGGAAGATTTTATACAAACGATGTTTTACTTTCTCTTTGTTACGTGGGCGTATTGGTCATTCCAGTTTGAAAGAGAAGTAGAAAGAATTGTCGAAAATAGGTAAAATACTTAAGGAAATAAAAATAGGCTATTTCTTAGAATAAAAACTCAAAAGGGATTAATTTTTATAATTTTCTCTAAAAAAAACATAACATATATGTTAGTAGCCTATTCTTATTTTTAATAAATCAAAAAAATTTATAAAGTTGATGCTGATCAGAATCACAGGATATATGTATATATGTATATATATATATATATATATATATCACTATAGAGATTTATATATGACTGACGAGAGATATCTTGACATCAAAGACAATGGTATACATATCCACGAATAATTAGGAGCAACCAAAAAAATCTTAATGCACAATTAGCATTAAGCGAAATCAATTTTCTTTTTACTCACCTTTGAAGAGAGAACTGATCAAATCAATGATGATTATTAAGATGCTTTACCTTAAGCGCCAAAAATTAGCCAATCTTCAGTAACGTCAAAATTGATAAAGAATGAAAACCCTTTAACCAAAAAAAAATATATACCCAAAGAAAAAATATTATTACACAATTATTATTTTGACATGATTTATTTAATTTTCTAATATAACACATTATCATAAGTGACATTTACCCTAGTAGTAGGTGGTAAATCCACTAAAGGCATGCGCAATTCTATATCCCGAGATCGAATCCTATTACCTATATTATGTAGGAACTTGGCTAATAGGTCGGCCTTGACAAATATATATATATATAAAACACATTATCACTACCCAAAGTCCAAAGAGCTCTCTTTAAATTCACAAGAATGTAATAAAATTAGCAGCAAGGGTTCTTTTTTTAAGTAATGAAATGTTTGCAAATAATAGTTCATTAGTTATCTAACTTAATAAATTTATAACGTTTAACGTATGTGTTATGAATATATATGAAAAATGTGGATATCTTTATGATTTAGCTATACGTACCAAACTACCCTATTGCTTAATAAGTTGGACTCCCTCTTACACTTCGTTTTCATATTACCTACTCTATTCCACTTTCATTTTGTTTTAAACATATAAATAATTGTGTTAATTAGTATCAAGTTCAGGGTTGTGCTTGAAGAAAAATGATTATTTATGTTTGTGGATTGACAAATTTAATTGAAGTTTAATTCTAAACTAAATATATATATATATACACAGTATATATATAGTTTTCTCAACTTTTCTTTACATTATTATGGCATATATGAATTTTTTTTTGGTTAAACTGTGAAAAATATATATCAACAAAAAAATTATTTATAGGGAGAATAACACATGTTAATAAATCAGAATTCAAAGACAAAAGGAAAAAAATAAGCAGGATGTAGCTCAAACCAATGTCTCCTTAGACCTTCGAGTTTATGTGGACCTGTGTAATACAAAGAAGAAATACGATTACGAATAACCTTGCTAATAACACTAGTAAGAGTTTCAATATCCAGGGATATCTAGTTGTGTATTTTCTGATTTCTATCCCTCCAACAGTAGTAAATTGAAGTTTGGAAAGACATGCCAAGAAAGACTTTATCTAGCAAGTCAAGTCTAGAACATAATATGGATTGAACAATATCAGACCAATTAGGACTAATAGAAGAGCCGAGAAGAGAGCCATAAGTGTTAAACCAAACCGAGAAGATAAACGGACATGCAAAGAAAATATAATCTCTAGTCTCAGTATGTTCTGCACACTGGGCCGGCTCAATCAAACAGATGGGCCCTATTTTAACATTTTTTTTTGCAAAAATGTCCTTTAGAAAAAAAAACAATTTAGAAAAGGACCCCTAAATTTACTTAGTTTTATAAATTTTGGCTTGAAATATTAGAAATTTTTTTTTGGCCCTGAGCAATTGCTCCACTTGTTCACCCACAGAACCGGCACTATCTCCACAAAAGATACAGGCTTGAGTACCACCTGAAAATCCGAATTCTATCACCAATAAAAAGCATGTTTTTGAAAGCAAGCCAAGTGATGAAAGAAAAACGAGGAACTCCCTGTGAAAACCAGACCGCTTTGTACCAAGGGCAGTGTCGTGCCGAGGGTTATAGGGGCCTAAGATAACTATAAAAAAATACTTATAATATAATTTTTTATAACATAAATACAATATAGCATCTTTATTTACCTTTAAGTAAATTCTTCCTACAAGATTTTCATAATATATGTTATTTTGCTTTCTATATATATATATATATATATATTAACTAAACCATGTTTTGTGATATAGTTGATAGTAAATATTTTAGATCTATAAAAAAATTTTTCGCATAGACAACTGGAACTAAATCCAACGTAATTTCCAATAGAATTTAGTTCTCGCTAAAAATAATCCAATTCTTAAGGAAAATATTTACGAAGATCAAAAACCGATTGTTTCTATAATATAAACTGGAAAATTTATTATAATATATGACTTTTTGAAAAAATTTAGGAGCTCCAAAAATTAGATTTATTTTGAGGGGGTTCAAGGTGAATGTCTTTTTTTTACGCATAGGCACACCTCTAACCAAGAGACATGAGGTTGTTGCATACGAATCATATTCCAAGTCTTTGAAGAGGAAAAAACCTGCCTACAAGTCATCATCACCATGTTTCCAAAGATAAATGTCATCACCTGAGCCTTGAACAGGGAGAGGAATCGCATAAAGCAGATCTTACTGTATATAAGACTATATGTAAGCATATTTTAATTTAATATTACAAATATTATTAAATGTTGTCACTCATTATCCATGCAGAATAAAGATATATACTCATCCCAAAAATATACACAAAAGATCCGCGAAAACAAAATGCATACAAAATAGACAATACTTAATCAAAATGGTACTATACATTTTTTACGGCGTTAATTACTTTACATTATGTCAGCAACTAATTGCAGCTTGCATTTAGTTCTTACTCTCAGTCTGATTGAGTATAATCAAAATCTGTTTTTTTTTTTTTTTTTTTTTTTTTT